>JAKRZM010000821.1:43637-97233 GCA_036379175.1 Heliconius cydno galanthus | reverse complement strand
ATGTAGTATTTACCATTAAAGCAGCGCATGCGCCAAAGTGTCTCAGCGGGTAGGACTTTATACACATTTATCGTATTTATGTTAATTTACATAAGAATGTACAAATAATAAACTATATATAAACCTTTCCTGAGAAATACTCGACCTAATGGTGATAACCGCATCCAAATCCGTTGGGTGGTTTAAAAGAAGAAGAGTTAGAAAGTTCAGACAGACATAAAAAGCGACTTTGTTTTATAAGATATAGGATAGGATGTAATGGCTATAAATATAAATGGTTACATACTTGTCGTCTAATTAACGTTAATCTTATAAAAATGTACGAAAATTTTCTTAGTATTGAGTCGTTTTATACGAAAAAAGGTCATAGTTAGCAAACACATTAGCCGCTCTACAAATAGAGCCCAAAGATATTTGATACTGACTTCTACGAAATAAAATCCAAGCGCTGTGGCCTCCTATGTACTTAGCTAGTGGTTTTTCCAGTAATTTTCTTGTCTTTTTTACCTTTTTTCTTAGAAAAACAAGTTTATATTGTAGGTAATTGGATATTAGCTTATATTTGGTCGTCGTGGAACAGTGACTAAGTACGATGGTCGTGAGTTCGGTAAACTTTGGAATAATTATTTGATTATTTTTGCGTTAAATTCCGCCTCTCAACACGCAATGACTCCATGATGGGGTTGAAAGTGGGAGACGGTATGTCTGAACACTAGGTTCTCTCTGCCTATACTGCAAAAGGATGAAGCTATTTTTTTTAAAGTATGAAGTTACTTATAGTACAACACTATAGCTCATTTTAAAGAATAATTCAGTTTTAGAATTTACTTAATCATTAATGTTAAGCAACTTACATATTTTATAGTTCGATGCCTGTACCTGAGTTGCTCAAAGCTTGTATTCATATAATTTAAAAAAAATAATATACCATTAACTAATTACTACATACTAATTTTAATATTATAAATCTAACACAAGTCATAGTATTAATAAATATTTTTTAAAATTCTAATATGAAATTAAATTAAGCAATAACAAATGCGTATACATAATATCTATATATAATATAAATATATGTTTGTCAATATGTTTATCGCGTGGGTGGCTGTAGTACGGTCGGATAAAACAAATATTAGTTCAGTGTTAACTTCTAAAGGACGTCCATGTTATAAAGTCAATGCGGGGTGGGAAGTGTGAAAGCCCCTAATTACCTACATATTTGGTAAAAGCTCGCCAGGATTTTGTTTATAAAGTAGATAATAAACTATTTTGTTTTATATAATTTATTTAGTTATTAGTCAAATGTAGTTGATTATATAAATGTTGATTTTAGTTCTACAAGTCAATTTTTTACTTATTTTTTCTTGTTTCACGCTGTATCTCGCAAGTATCAGGATAAGCAGAAAGTATTTATTATAAAAGTATGTAGTTTTCTAGCTTCTGTAGGCAATGTGTAACTAAGTTCTGCCATTTTCACCATGCAATATCTGGAACATTTGGTGGTGCATGAGCAAGAGGGTGACTTAATATTAGGTTCCCTCTACTTTGCGAGAAAATGCGTGAAACTGCATTATTAGTTACTTAATAGACAGATTATCCTTAGGGTTTATATATGTATTTGTAAGATCATTTAACTTTACGCTGTTTCTGCAATATCCTGCAATACGCTATATCTGCACCTTGTAGACACTTCGTTTCCATTAAGACACTTCCGTTCCTCACTTTCTACCAAATTCTGGATGTAATATTGAGAGGGGGATAACGACACACTTTGCCTCGACTCGACCAGAGCGAATTTACAATATTAAACATATAATTTTCCCGAGTGGGAATCGAACTCCCAACCTTTATAGTCATACGCTCTGCACTACGAAGGCCTCAACTATATTCATGAATACAATATAACGCGAGGGTAAATGTATTCCATGGTTCAATTAGCCAGAAAGCTTCTAAACGGTAGTTACTTTATCACGTAATGCGTTTCTTGCCTCCCCTTTATTACAGGTGAGTGTGAAGGGGAAATATTTAAGTGTGGTTATTCCCTTGTTACCCCGCTCTGGGGATTTGTATGGGAGAAATCTTTCAGATAAATATTTTAATATGAGTATTGTATGGGATTGGGGTGATGTTTTTTTTAATGTTATTGCTAGATTTTGGGTTTATTTTATTTTCATATAATATTTTCACATTCTACCTCTTCCGGTATTGAGTGGCTGACGAATAATGCATAGACGAAATGATTTGACTTAAAATGTTGAATTTTAGAATGTGGGTAGGCTAGGAAGTATTCAGGGGTACTAAGGAAGAATTTATTGAGGAAGATTCTTTGAGAAGCGGGGAAAAACGGATAATTACTTGTTTGTATTCCAATTATTAGATATAAGATTTCCATTTAATCGACATGTCAAAGACATATTTAATAAAGATTATATTTGATTTAGACGATAGCATTGTGACCGTTACCGTACGCGGTACGATACAATTTACCCTAGAACGAGCTCGTAAACCCTGATATGGGGCTTTATGTAGAGACCGCTGTGGGGGGTAAAATATTGTTAATAATATATGTATAACCAACTGGTTATCGTTGGGTTCTGTAATACAAGTTTAAATTCAGCTTCACGCTGTATCCCGCACACCGCAGGGAAGGCAGAGGTAACTTAGTGTTAAGAAACTCCGTTCCCCACTTTCTGCCGAATTCTGGAGGCATTGCATGTTGATTGGCCGAACTCAACACCGCGCTTTCGACACCAGAGCGAAGAAACGGAAATATAAACGTAAATAAATATTTCATTTTCTCAGGTGTGGATCGAACCCGCAACCGTCGCATTACAGTCACACCCTTGTGCTGCTGCGCCACGACGGCCTCGTTCAGGTTTAAATTCAAGTTCAAATGAAATTGTCAAATTTACCAATCTAAACTTTCTGCCTCACACCTGAGAAGAACCGGCGCAAGAAATTTCGTGATGTTACAAAAGTAGGCAGAAATAGTGATATTGGAGTTTATTATTATTGAAAGTTATTATTATATTGGAGTTTATTATTATTGAAAGTTAGTATATTATTATAAAATTCTTTATTATTGAAAGTAAATATATCGTCCACCAGGGCTTGGCTTTAACACATAAACACTTTTAAAGTTATTCAAATGTATATAAGACTGAGTGTGTTTGGTTGAACGCCTTTATCTCAAAAATATTTTTTGTCTTGGATAGTCCTTTTACCATTTATATATTGACTATAGGCTAAAATACACATTAATTATAGACCACACGGTCGAAGCCGCAAATGTATGAAAATGTACTTTTATTATCCAGAATGGGTTTTAATTGCTGCATTTATGTTTTTTATACTCTAGTTAAAGTTTTACACGGACCTTTGAGTAAGGTCACGATGAAAAACTCAACTCGACTATGAAAATAAATGAACTAAAATATCCTTTGTGGAGGGAGCAGTTTTATAAAATGTTTCAGTTCAAAAGTTCAAAAGTACGGGAATTTGAAAAGTTGCATTTATATTTTAACTGAGCTGAGCTGATGTTACGCGTAAAGGATTTTTGAGAGCCGCACACAAAAGGAAGGCTAAAAATGAGAATCAGAATTCAGTGGACTCTGGGTAGTGGAAGTAAAATAAGGGTTATAATTTTTTTTTGTCTTATGTATCTTATATTTAACGAATATTTACTTTTTAAATATATGAAAATTCGTAGATGATGGAATTGCTAATTATAATTGTTATGACAAACATAATTAACTAAGTGAGTGACTTGTAAACAGAACTGGTGGTGGGTTCAATTCCTGCCAGAGAAAATAGAGGCAAAGCACGGCTTTGAATTCTACCACACACAACACACTAAGCCTTCAGCACTTCGCGGAAAGTGGGGAGCGGAGTGTCTAAACACTAGGTCTCCCTCAGTGTCTCTGATAGAGTGTGAAGTTAAAAATTACATATATTCTATTCCTAGACTCACAAAACTTTACATGAAAATATAGAATTCAACAGTTTATTATTTAAGAGAGCAGTATAGCGAGGTGCGGCGAGACACGGACGCAGGCAATCATCAAATTAAGGTCGTTAGTTAGCGGTTATTAAACATTCAGCAATTTCCGGAAAAGCCAAATAAAGCCTGACTCGTGAGCTTTTAAAATGAAACAAACCGGGACGGGAGCTTGTCTAAATATAACCTATATATATATATATATTGTAAGAGAGTGTGTGTATTGATGTTCTCTTTTAGCAGCACTTTTTCAATTTTTTGAGACATTGCATGTTGGGTAACGGAATTTAACGCCGAATTTAGTTTTCTTAACAGAGCAAAGAAATTGAAATAATTTATTCTCCGAATGTAAATTGAGCCTAGACTATGATGTTTATGGACAAACGCTTTGACGCTGACGCTGTTCCATGACGATCATAAATAGGATGTTTTTCACAATTTTGTGCAAAAAGATTTCTAATAAATTATTAAATAATTAGCTGAATAAAGTATTACTACTAAGCAAAGAGAAATATAGTGAAAAGAAATTTCATATTTCACATTCTGTATACTGTACTAAAATGATTAAATAGTGTGTCCTTTTATATATATAAATGTCGGTATGGTGGCGTTGAGTTCCGCCAATCATCCCACAATGCTTCCAGAATTCGGTAGAAAGTGAGGAGCGGAAGTATCTTTATGGGAACAGAGTGTCTTAACCCTGGGCTCCCAGGTTCCCTCTGCCTACTCTACTATGTGCGGGATACAGCGTGAAGCTGAAAAAAAAGAAAAAAGAAGAGAATAAATGTCGGTATGGTTATAGATAAATACATATAATTCCCTGAGCTCACAACTGCCACGTCCAATCCACTTAGGATTTCTTGTGTTAATAAATTGATGACCGTAGAAATTGACTACGACGAAACAGAGCAACAAAAAGTTTATAATTTCAGAAATGGGAATACACTTCAAGTATTTATTTCTCTTATATATACTAATAAAGATAGGCGGACAGTTGAAAATAAGCCACTATTTTCTATATAAAAACATGTAGAATTTATTATTGTATCAAAATTTTATGAAATTCTACAGATATTCGATCTAAATAAAAATTTAAGGGCTGTTCTAGGTTTAATGTCTTTATTTATTAATTTAAGGTACTAATATATATTATATTATACAATATTTATAAAATCATCTGTCACTGAGTGACTAAAGACAACGCGTTTACGAAAGTCTTGTAGGTTCCTTGGGAAGTGTTGAGGAGCACTAAAAGTTTCCTACGGAAACGGCATTTTACGTTTTATGTTTCATGATAAGTAAAAAAAAATAACTATATTCAAAATTATACTTATATACACAAACTTAAACAAAAACTGAATTGTAGAAAAAATATTTTAATTACTTAAAAGTAAGAAAATTCAATTATTAATGGTGAAAATATTGAGGCGTATTACTATTTAAAATCCGTTATTTTTGGATTCAATTACCCAACAATAACAGAAACACTCGCATAGAACAGGGTAGACACGAACAGGAGAAGGAGAGTCTTAACATATCTAGTCTATCTATTAAGATTCTCCCTTTTCTCTTCCTGTCCAGTTGAGTGGCGGGACTTAACGCCGCATTTTGGTCTAGTACCAGGGCGACAAAATGAAAATAATCCATTTCCTTGAGTGAAAATCGAATCGTTGCGTATACAAGCAGCCATGATGGCCTCCATCACTTTCTCCCATCCTTTCAATATAAAAACATGAATAAAGCCTTATTTTGATAGGTTATTACAATGAATAATCGATAGATTATATAAAATCCAACTGGGAAGCTGTCGGCTTACTCCAGCAGGATAGGATGATTAGTGAATACGAAGGGAAGATATTTTCCTCGATCCCAAAGGAAAACCCGTTTTCGTGCCCGTCATGCCTTCAATTATTGATTGTCGTGTACAATTCTATTTTATTTGCAGATTGCCCCCGAGGTCTTGCACCCATATATATAATGGAATAAAGGACTCTATGTTAGGTAGAGTAAACATTTATGAATATTTCTTTTGTATGTATTTAAAAAATATTCAAATTAATATAAAATAAATATTTTTACCATAAAACATTTTTTTCTATTAAAATTGTTATTGCTTTTTTCGTGTTGAAAAATTATTTGTAAAGCTTTAATAATAGTTATAATAGTAGGCATTGTTTTTGTATTAAATATTATTTTATTAATATACCCCTAATATACATTTATGTATATAACATATTATATTACAAAGTAATAATGGTTTTTTTTTCAGTTTCACTCTGCATTCCGTATAGCAGGATGGCCACAAGAAACCTAGTGCTTCCATACTCCGTTCGCCACTTTCTGTAGAATTTTCGAGGCATTGTGAAAACATTAATAAATAATAATTCATTCCCCCGAGTGGGTTCTCCTGCGCCACAACGAATATTTATAGTATTAATAAATTACCAATAGAAAAAAAATCTTATTATATATATAAAAAAAGTTTATTTTTGTGCTTTATTAAAAACCATATTACAAAATAAATCAATAACGTAACGTAATATAGGAGAGCGATTACGGGGGAGTGATGTTTGTTGAGAGCAAGCTGGTCTTCGATATGTGAAGTATAATATAAGAAAAAAGTGGTGTTCCATATCTCTTGTAACATTTTGTTACGATATGAGAAGATTTTTTTAATAAGTATTAGCTTATTTCCTGTAATTAATAAAAAAAAATAATTAGGTGAATACATATTTCGTTTTTTTTAATGATTTTAAATTTGGCTGTTCGTAAACACAAGTTCAACTCAACTCTCTAGATAAATTAAGAAAGTTTTTGTTTTTAGAGAAACTCAAATAAAAAGATAATATTTAGACTTCACAGATTTAAATAAAAAACATTCTACTATTAAAATATCTATGTTAATATTTAATGTTATTTATATAAATTACATTACGTCAGGTTAATCGATTCGATGCAACACACGCCATTGATATTAGGTACTAATAAAACATAGAACTATTTAAACCAATCCAATCAACTCTCCAGTCTCTATCTTCCAACTCTAAGTAATGTAAAGTTACGTGCATTTGGAATCAATGAGGATATTGAAGTCGGTGACGACGGCGGTCTGTTGAGGAGTAATTATTCGAGGACCCCTTAGAAGGCCAGCATTGATTGCTTCTATTGACGTGAGTATTACTTCATATCGGTATCAATTAAGTCAGATGTTACTAGTCAAAAGTTTGGAATTTAATGTTTTGGAGTTGACTGGAAATTGACTGACTATAATTTGTTATAAACTTACATGGATAACTTAAGTAAAATCATTTTTAAGCAAAATGAATAGGAGTAAATAATTTTAAAAAAGGTCAATCCTGAAATATTAATTATTTAGACAAACGCCTTTCGAGAAATTTGTCTTAGTGCCTCTAGGTTTCCTAACTTACCTACATGACAAATTTCATCTTTATCAGTCCAGGAGTTTTGTTTTTGCGTTGTCTGTCTGTCACTCTGTAACTGAAGTCTTATATTCAAACATGTTAAAACTTTTAATAAAATGTAATTTAAAAATTATGTAAAAACTAAATATCTTTTTAAAACAAAAAACATCAAAGGACGATAGATATGTATATTACTTTAAAGACATATATTATTTATAGACTTAATATTTTATAATTAAAAACTATTAAATTACCCACCCTAGCACAATAGTTTTTAATATTTACCATATTATTATTATTATATATAAAAACTTAACATAAAAAAATAAAATTTTGCTTGCAAAACATACTCTTAAAATATATCTCTCTCAAAAGAGAACAAGACCGAGCGCCTGTGAAATAAAAATATTTATACCGCGAGTGTTTAACATTGCTTTACGTAGAGTCATCCATTGATGATGGAACTTGACATACTTTCTTAACAATATTGAAGTATTCCAGTTACATGATGAAAAATTTATTATATATATTTTTTTGTTTTTATTTTGTTATAAATGAAGAAATTTTTGGATGATTCATAAGAGGTGCAGGTTCAAATTAATTGAAGTTTATAAGAGAATCATTCAATCAAAATTTTGTAAGAGTTTCAAAAAATAAGAGAAAATTGTTAAGAATTATATTTGAAATATAAAAAGATTTTATTTAATTTCCAGTTTAGTTTTTCTACCTTCATTTTTTACATAAAATAAATAGTATATAAATAAAAAATATATATTATTCAAGATTGATTATTGTTATTTGACCGTAGGATAATAAAGACCATCGTCGTGGAGCGTCACACCAGACAGCAAACGTGACGTTTGAGTTCGATTTCCACTCGAACGAAGTGTTGTATCACTAGGTTCTCTCTGCCTACCAGGTGCCAGGTGCAATATGCAGGACGAAGCCAATCGGCCATATAAATAACTGTATCTACTTATTTATGCGCATAGAAAGAAGGTATATAAATATATTTAATATATCTTGTAATCTGAAATATTTGCAGAAAATAATAAATGTTATTCTTATAATAAAGATAATAAATAACAGTAATAATTTATTATGTTTTATATTGTTATATATGTACTAGCTTTTGAACATATTAGTCACCTGGTTCCGTGGTGTAGTGGTTATCACATCTGCTTTACACGCAGAAGGCCGCCAGTTCGATCCTGGCCGGAATCATATACTTTTTGACTTTTTATTATTTTTTACTTATATTAAGAATATATTTTTTAAGTTGTTATTTAATTAAAAATGTATTTAAAAAAGAATTAATTGATATAATTATAACTAACAAATTTTTGTATTTTTTCAATATCATCTAGTTTATCCTAAACTTTCATTATGTACATAGATAATGTAATATTTTTTCTTTTTTTAATAAATAATATAAAATAAATAACAATAAATAAAAAAAAACTTAAATTTGGATTATTTCAATCTATTGACTCTACATAGATTTGAGTATATATATATATATATATATATATATATATATTGTAACATTAATAACTTTATATTTTTTAAAAATAGTAAATTATTATACTACATTGGATTAAATTTAATTAAGTGACATTTATTTTTCGAGGGGAACGGAAGTGACTTAATGGGGACAGACTGTTAACACTAGGTTCCCAGGTTTATATTTTTACCCAGATAAGGTAAGAACTGTGTTAAGACATACTCTCTCTGACATCATCTTGGAAGGGGAGAAGGGAAACTTCATGAAATATCGAATTTCAAGTCTATATATAAAAATAAATTGCTTAAAGGTGAAGGTCACAATAATTAAAGAATCTTGAAATTTATTCGTGACCTCAATAATTGCCTACTAGATTTTATTAGCTTCCATACGAGTGGACACGTAAGTACCCGCTTTGAACAAGATGAATAAAAATAAATAATATTATTTATAATAAAATACTTTTATAAATTTGAATAATATTTTCTTATTCTAATTATAATTTTGAGGCCAGTTGTTGCGCAGGTAAGTAGTGTGTGATTGTAAACGTGACTGGTTATGGATTCGATTCCCACTCGAGGAAATAAATTATTTAATATATTTATTTTATTTCCCATTTACCTTCAGAATTCGGAGGAAAATGAAGAAAAGAAGTGTTTTAACACTAGGTTCTCAGATTCCCTTTGCCAAACCTACTAAGTGCGGGATACAGCACAAAGCTAAAAACTAAGAACAATCCGCCCTTTGCCTTGCTACCAGAAACAGAAAATTAAATAAAAATATTTAATTCCTCCGAATAGGAATCGAACCCACTACCGTCGCAGCAGCAGCCTAAATGTTAAAGTAATGTTACACAAATATTAGACGTACACTTTAATATATAAAGTATTATAAAATCATTTTTCAGATTTACTCATTCTAACTTAGTCTGCCCTCAGGTGACAGCAACGTGACGTCTCGTATGTAAACTACGGTCCATAACTCCCTAGGAGGGGAAAAGGGGAGAAAAAAGAGAGTATGGGGAGGTGGGGAGCTGGGAAATGGGAGGTGGGAGGTCCGCCATAATGACACACTACAAAAACTCCTACAGGGATACATAAAAGAGAATGAATGAGCTGACCGCGTACGTGAATTAGTTTTTACGTCTGCTTATAAAATGACGGTATGAGGTATACCTACTGAGTTTTTAATTTAAAAGTTGTCAAGTTTAATCCATTGCAGGACTGTAAACGTAGCGGTTATAAATTAGATTCTCATTGGGGGAATGAATTATTATTATTTTTTTTATTCTGGTAGCAAGACGATGCGTGGCGTTGAGTTCCGCGATGTTACGAAACTCGAAAATTCGGCAGAAATGGAATGTCTTATTACTTTTGGGTTCTTCGTCTACCCTGTTACATGCAAGATACTAGTGAAACTTAAAAAAAAACAATATTAAAATATCTAAGACTTTATTTACGCTCTTAAAAGCATATTATATTATATGTCATATAGAGACCTCACTACAAGTAATTAAGCTTCCATACGAGTGAACACACAGGTACCTACCTACACACTTGGTTTAAGTAACATAAATATTTATATAAATTATATATATTTTATGCATATTTTTTTAGTATATTTTAATATTTATATTATACTTATATTTCGTTATTTATTATTGCATTTGTTTTGAAAATTATTAGTTTGTATGGCATTAAGAATCTTGATTAAATTTCTCGCTCTGGTAGGCAAAACGACGGGATGTCTCGAAAATTGAAAGGAAAATATGTATCTAAAAACTCCCTAAATTCCCATGTATGCAGGCAGAATACAGGGTATATCTAAAAATAAATGACCGGGATTCGAACCGTCATCCGTCACGTTGATGTCACACACTGTACTGCTACTCCACGATAATCTCAAAAAAGAAAGAAAAGAAAAACAAAAAGAAATCCACCACTCATTGGATAGAAAGCAATCAAGAGTTTCAATTCTTTCACCAAAGCGGGCGTCTTAATTTCACGGCGGTGTCACTTGGCGCGGACACTTGTACAGACTGTACGAGAGACGATGCCAAGTCCAAGCCTTCGAGTTATATAGATAGGAGTGGGTTATNTTAATCCATCGTGGTGTGCAGGACTGTAAGAGTAGCGGTTATAAATTAGATTCTCATTGGGGGAATAAATTAATTTTTTTGTACTCTAATAACAAGACGATGCGTGGCGTTGAGTTTCGCGATGTTTCGAAACTCGAAAATTCGGCAGAAATGGAATGTCTTACTTACTTAATGTACTGGGTGGGTTCTTTGCCTACCCTGTTACATGCAAGATATAAGTGAAACTTGAAAAAAAAACAATATTAAAATATCTAAGACTTTATTTACCCCCTTAAAAGCATATATTATATGTCATATATAGAACTCACTACAAGTAATTAAGCTTCCATACGAGTGAACACACAAGTGCCTACACCTACATACTTGGTTTAAGTAACATAAATGTTTATATAAATTATACATTATATTTTATGCATTTTTTTTTGGTAGTATATTTTAATATTTATATTATACTTTTATTTATTATTGCATTTATTTGGAAAATTATTAGTTCCTATGGCATTAAAAATAAATTATCTACTTATCTAATCTTAATTAGGCAAAACGACGCGATGTCTCGAAAATCAAAAGAAAAATATATATCTAAACACTCCCTAAGTTCCTTGTACCTACCCTACTGTATGCAGGCAGAATATAGGGCAAATCTAAAAATAAATGACCGGGATTCGAACCGTCATCCGTCAAGTTGATGTCACACACTGTACTGCTGCTCCAGGATAGCCTCAAAAAAGAGAGAAAAGAAAAACAAAAAGAAATCCACCACTCATTCGATAGAAAGCAATCAAGAGTTTCAATTCTTTCACCAAAGCGGGCGTCTTAATTTCACGGCGGTGTCACTTGGCGCGGACACTTGGCAGCCCCCTGTACAGACTGTACGAGAGACGATGCCAAGCCTTCGAGTTATATATAGATAGGAGTGGGTTATTGTTATTTTTTCTTAGTTGTTTTTGTGTCTTTTCAGGGTTCCGTATCTTCGTACTTCTCACCGGTTCGATTCAAACTCGAGGAAATGAAATATTCAATATTTATATTTTCTCGCTGTGGTAAGGAGACAAAGCACGGCGTCAAGTTCTGCTACTCAACACCAGAATTTAACGGAAAGTGGAAATTGGAAGTGTCTTAATAGGAACAGAGTATCTTAACACTAGGTTCCCAGCATTACTCTACCTACCCTGCTATACGCGGGAAGAAAAACAACCTATTTCCCATAGAAAGAGCACAGAAATCTGAATAACTTGAAGAAAGCAAGTTATCCTAGAGCATTGCTGCGTGCGTAAGGCTCACTTTAAAGTCAGTAGTGCAATCGACGAAGTCATTCAGCAAAATTCTCCACTCCGCTCTTTAAACTTCGTTTAGAACTTATACAATACTGTATTCTATTCTATACAGCTATTCTTTTATTATAATAACAACAATACATTCAGTTTCTATTGTATATTGTGCTAGTACAGCTTTCTTGTTGCTATTATTAAAATGTCTTAGTGGATGTTTAAAAGTTGAGTTCAGTTGAGTGCAGTATGGAAATGTAAATGAGTTATTCGGTTAAAATGTTTTGAATTGTGTATGTAATGTTAACGATTTAACGTTTATTTTTGAATTTTAAAATATTTTTTGTGGATTTCCTAAGTAAACAAATAAATAGATCCTTTATTAATAATATTAGATAGATTACTTTTTTGGCCTAAAAAGTCGAAATAATAATACAAAAAAAAGACTTGGCAAATTGAATTTCATTTTAAGTCTAGGCTCTAAATCTTTTTTTTTAAATTCTTCTATATGAAATAAGAAGAATATTTAACCCGAGCAAAAAGTCTGTTGTTCACACAATAATAAGTTAAAATCCTTTTGTTATACGATAAGTTATAAACACAGTAAAAGTTACCAAATTAATACGAAAAAGAAAAAGGGCGATAAGGAAAACCGAAAATAAGCCCAAACTCGGCATCTGGAAGTTTGTGAGCGGCAAGTGCGTGAGATGTTCACTAGCTCACATTTGTCTTCTGCATTCATTGAAAGAACTTTGTTAATATTCTTAATATAATTCTGCTGTTCCAATTATAATATATTATATAAAAATGCACGTTGGGTAATATCACCAAGTCGTTTTGGGACAGTGAAACAGCATCTGTAAACACGGTGGTTGTGGATTCGACTACCGTTCGGAGGAATAAATCACTTATATTTCAAGGGAAAGCGTGGTGTTGAGGCATTTAACACGCAAAGCTTTCATAATTAGGAAATTGGGGAACGGCAGTGCATTAATGGGAAAGGAGAGTCATAACACTATGCTCCCAGGTTCTCTCTGCCTACCCTACTATAAGCAGGATACAGCGTGAAGCTACAAAAATATTATATAAATAAATATAAAACGCAACTCGTTTGAACATAACCATTCCGGGTCACTACAGCGGGTCGATACACAGCGTAAATCGAAGCTTATTTAGAAAGTACCGACGTTCTTACTTTCGGCTGACGTCTTTGAGTTCGACGAGTAAATATTTTGCTGGATTGGCTTGAGTTTATAGCTGGCAGATCCTTTTAAGTTGTGGAATTTTGTTTATTACTTGAGATTTAGAGATACATTTTAAGTATTTTTTGTATCTTTTACTTTCTAGCAGGATAGGCAGAGGGAACCTAGTGTTAAGGCATCTAGGCGAAACTCAACGACGGTAGTTGTCTTGTGGCCAGAGTGAGAATTAAAAAAAATCAATATTTCATTACCCCGAGTGGAAATAAAGGAAGAATCTACAAAAGCTAGCTATATAAGTACTTTTTAATTATATTACTTTCACAAAGCGTAATATATTTTATTTGTTCATGTAATTTATAACGTTGTCTAAGCGGTTCCGTGGTGTAGTGGTTATCACATCTGCTTTACACGCAGAAGGCCGCCAGTTCGATCCTGGCCGGAATCATATCTTTTTTGTTTTTCAAATTTATATTTTTATTTTATGTTGGTACATAATCATTGGTACATAATCATGTTTGAAACATGAGCTAAATGTACGAATTTCACTTAATAATTCAATTTCTTTTTAAATTATAAACTATAGTGAGTTTTTGTGGCTCAGCACTGTATTTCGCATAGAAATAAGGGTATGCAGAGATAATCTCTAAAAGTATGTTCCTTATAAAATATAAAAGATAAAAAAACACCAATTTCAGCCGTCACTTCTCTTATGAGGTATCGTAGCGCAGCTGTACCACCTCGGACTGTATATACAAAGGTTATGGATTCGATTTCCACTTTGGAGAATGAAATATTTAATTTCCTTAACAACATAAAACGAGGCTAAGAATTTGGCAACTCAAAAATAAGTGGAGAACAGAGTGTCTCAACTCTTACTCTTCTTTGCCATTCTCCATGCACAGGCAAAGAATGCCCTTGCTAGTTCTACCGCTATACATATACCTATGAGGTAGAGTAGTAACCACCTTAGAAAATCCATAAATTGTGTCACGGTTGGTGAACAAGCCACCTTGCGTTATTTATACGAGCCAAGTTAAAGGCTTCCTGGTAAGTGGCTCAGCTCCTCCCACGTTGTAAGTAAAGATTATATGTAAGTTATTTTGGAAATGTTTTCTTTGAAAATGTATTATTATACGAGATAGAGTTATTTTTTATTTTCCCCCCCTTTAAATGAAAGCATAGTTTTTAAAAGCTTAAAAAAATTAAATCGAAAGAGATTTTGCCAAAAATAAAAAAGCGATTTTATTAGTGTTAAACTCCGTTCCACACTTTTATCCCAATTTTGTGGAACTAAGTCTTGTCTTGAAGAAATGAAAAAAAATAATTCTACGAAATGGAATCGAACTCACAACCGTTGGATTAACAGTCATTCATCTCGACATGGTAATTATCTAATATGAAAATAATATTTTATAATATTCTAAATTATTATTTTCACATAAAATTTTAAGTTCAGTAATATTTTAAAGTAATTATAATTTTAGACGGCGTCTTTAATGTTATTTGAGCATCTGAGAGAGCCTTTGGGGGGTCTAAATTTGTTGATATTTAAAAGGTCACGTAAAGGTCAATTACTGGTATTTAAGCTTTTTGTCGCCACGCTCATTACGTCACCTTTGTACGTGACACTGTCTAATTTTACTCCTATTTAATTATTATTTACACGCGTCTCCTGCGATTTCTTATAGCGAGAATTCTGCTATTTGACACGCAAAATTTCGAAAAGCAAAGTAAGCAGAGAGAACATAGTGTTAAAACACTCCGTTCTCTACTTTCCGCCGAATTCTGGAGGCATTGCGTATAGAGTGACGGAACTCAACGCCGCGCTTTTGCCTCAACACCAGAGCGAAGAAACGGAAATATAAATTTAAGTAAATATTTCGTTTCCTCGAATGAGGATCGAACTCACAAGGTATGGGTATTCCTCAAATGAGGATCGAATCCACAACCAATAACCTATATATACGACCAGATATTCATCAACTGCGCCACAACGGTCCCATCCCGTTTATTCCAGCAATCCAACGTAAACGTCCGAAAGTCCGAAATAAATAAACACAAATGTTTCACATTTATTTGCCGGAGTAACAAAATTGGATAACGTCCTGAGAGGGATAAGTGACTATTTACAGACCAAATTCGACGTCAATTCTTATTAAATAGAAGGTTTTGTATTGCTTACTGACTTATGGTTTGAGTTTAGAAGTATTTATAAAAAAGTTATACATTTGTTATTTCCTAAATAAAAGCTATTCTAATATTTTAGAATAGCTAGTCAGAGGGTATCTAGTGAGCTATGCGGGAAAATCGGAAAAAGGCGATATAAGTTCAGAATCAAATTTAACAGTTTCAGTTAAAAACACGCTCTGAGTCCTGCGTCCCGCGTCCCGCGTCCCGCTGTGCCCCCAACTCGATACAAAAGGCGAAATTAATTAAACTTGCAAATTAAATTGCGCCGCGAACAATACTACTCGTTCCGGGGCGCACACTTTTTTATCGCTAGATTTTTTAGAAATTGACCTCTCATTTATATTGGTTGTGGGTTCGATTCCTACTCGGGGAATGAAAAATTTTATTTCTTCATTTCGTTGCTCTGGTAGAGCGCGGCGTTGATTTCCGCTACTCCACACACAATGTCTCTAGAATACGACGAAAAGTGAGAAATGTGAGAAGTGTTTTGGAATGGGAACGGAACCTTACTACGCTTTGTTAGGCGGGTAGGATGATGGTGCCTAACGCCTCAATCGCTGCCACATAACACACCAGCGGGGACGTAGTCGATGGAAGTACAAGGCTTCCATGATGATGAAATCTTCATTTTTTTTAGCTATAATTAACGTGGTTTCTTCCAGTATTATCGATACTCATCCTTCCTCTCTTATCACTCACTTTGTTTCTCATTCTCTCATCATCTCCAATATAAAATTATTCAAAGAAATTTCCTTTAGTGTTACTTTGTTAATTTATGCAAATCCATGTTTATACGTAAATTAGATACAATTATGCACTAATATGATATATTGTGTACTCGCGTCGATTACGTTCAGCTTTTAGGGGCTTAGTATCCTATATCGATTAGAAAGACGAATATTTATCAAACTCTACATACATTGGAAGTAATATAATGTTATATGTTAAACTTAAGAATTTAGTTGTAGATTCGATTCTCTTGAAGAATAAAATATATTTAATTTCTTGGTCAGGTAACAAGAGTTCTGCCATTCCAAATTCAAAGTTGCGGAAATTTGATTTGCGGAGAACGGAGTGTCATGTCACAAAGTACCCTCAACTTACCCTGCTATTGGCTCCCGCTGTATCCCTACAGCGTGAAGCTGAAAAATATGTAGGTATTATTATTACAAATAAACCATTTTCTATTAAATTATCGACTAACTAAACTACATATTTGTTAAATCAACAACTAAGTACTTATACATATTATATATAAACAATAATAATTTTATCGATAATTGAACATGCTATATCAACTCGATTCCCCGATGTAGGCCGATTCGTACCTGTAATATCCGTGCTCAGTGACCCGGAACAAGTGGCTCGAACGAGAAAATAACTATAAAAATATAGTATCTAAATAGATATTCAATTGTATGTGATATGGGGAAGGATTTTGAAGCTTTGTAGTGTATTTAGTAGTTTAACTTGTTATTGTGGACTTAAATCTTATTTAGGAGTAATGTTGTAATGTAAATTTTATCTGTCTATACTTTAAATTCAATAACTTTAAATTGTATCTCGCATATGGCAGGATACGCAGAGGGAACCTAGTGTTAAGACACTCCTTTCTACATTTACCTCTCAATTGACGAGACTTTTCGTCTAAAAATAGCGAAAAATGAGGACAACGGGCTAAAAAAGAGAGTGAGTACCTAGTGTCTCTCCGTTCTCCGCTTTCACCTTGAATTCGACACATCATGTCGTCAGCCGCGGAACTCAACGCTGCACTTCTTAAAACCGCTATACTTATATGAATCAATTCAATGTCTTATGTATATTTGTGTATTTGAATAATTTATGTTTTAGAAGATTTTGATTAGTTTGAAGTGATTTATTAACATTTTGTACCTGTATAACGTAACAAGGCAACAGCTTGCTTGTTAAAGTATGAAAAATAGCTTAAAATTGTTTATATTTTAGATAAATTTTACATATTAAATTAAAGTTTCTAGAATATTGAAATTTTAGTAGAAATCATCACAGCAACAGTTACATAAGCGAGCAATTGTAAATATTACTTTATATATAACTGCTAAGTCTCATAAGGATATATTTAATCATTTTCTTTCGTTTCATAATTTTATTAAATTATTATTATATAAGATTCTTAGAAGATTATATTCATAAAGGGCATGGCAAAGTACGTAAAAAGCTCCAACAAAAAAAAATGGTATATATTTACTAGATTTATATAGACAATTTACTTACATTATCTGACAAACACGTAATAGTTATCACGTTATTTCCCCAGTGACGAATAACCCACTTAGCGTCGTAAAGGAGGCAGTAAACTGACGAAATAGAACGTGAATGTGGGTCAATCCCACTCCCGAATAAACCACCTTTGGCGCTATCGTCTTATGAAATAAGATTTTGAGTTCGTGTATTGATTTTTCAGTTCGTGTTATATTTTTCTTGGCTTTAAAGATGTGTGTCAGGCTATGTAATTGTTATTATAAATTTTTATTAGTATTTAAATATAACAAATACAATGTTTTAATTTAAAAAATCTGGAGGCTGGTGGATTTGATCTCCAGAATGCGCGAGAATAGTTATGTTTAAATTACTTTCATTTCCCAGTTGTGGTAGACAAACCACGGAGTTCCGCCTCCCGTAGTGTCCTGGTATCCTGGTATGCAGGAAGAAACGAGACGATGGCTATAGAATAGTACTGATATTCTCTTATACCGTATTATTTTTCGATTATATATACTATATATCTATGGAATGTTATGTTTAAACCACCAGTTTAAAGTCGCTCAGCGTGCTATGGACGGGGCTATGCTTCGAGTATCTCTGAAGGATCGAATTCAAAATGAAGTTATCCGACAGAGAACCACTGCTATCGACATAACCCAAAGGATTAGCAGGCTGAAGTGGCAATGGGCTGGCCACATCTGCCGCAGAACCGATGACCGTTGGGGTAAGCGCGTTCTAGAGTGCCACGCCTCGGCAAGCGTAATGTAGGACGTCCTCCAGCTAGATGGGGTGACGATATTCACAAAGTGGCGGGCGACGGCTGCGAAGAGCTGAAGATCGAGCTCAGTGGCGTGCCATTAGAGAGGCCTATGTCCAGCAGTGGACGAGGACAAGCTCATGATGATGATGGAATATTATATATTATACAGGGTGGAAGAGGCAGCGCTTCTTTTACTGAAACTGCATATAGGGTAAAATATTTCAAACCCACACCTAAGAAATTAATCAAGGTACCTCAACGGTTTGGACGTAGGATTTTTTTTTCATTTCACGATTTTTATACATACCTGTATTTCGTGTCACGCACACATACGTATGCGACGTTGCCGCTTTGACAGGTAAGTGTGTGCGTGCCTATGTTATACTTTACAAATGGCGTTTTATTTTAAAACGATAATTTTATTATTTATTTTGTTTGAAAAAAAAACTTTTTCATTTTTGAGAATTACTTTTTTTCCGAATTATATTAGGCTTTTATAGAGTAGTTAAAACTGTGGTTTCATTTAAAGTGGCGCTGACAATTCCACCCTGTATAACATAATAAAGTACTTTTGAGCTGCTGCATAAATTGAATTCGTATATGCACTACAGTTGGTAAATGAACACTGGCACAGTGCCACGTGGATGTTTACTACGATAGTTCCCATACGTCTGTACGAGCGACGCGCGACGCCAGTCGATCGTCATATTTGCTCGCGATTCGAACTTGTTTACTTTGCATACTGAAAACTGTTACAGTATTGCATCCTCGATTTTGTAGATAGAATAGGCTAAAAGTGTTAGAAAATATTAACTATTGAATATTTGATTTAGCTTGTACTGTAGTAGCGTTGTTTGTTTTGTAATTTGTTTTTCATGTTCTAAGAAAAGGAATATTAAATTAGTTTAAAATTTTAGTAAAGTTGATAATGCGATGGTTTTGAATTCGATTCCCACTCGTTTCCGTTATTCAACGTATAATGTCACAAAAATTGGGCGGTGCTTGCCATTAGACCAAAAAAGCTTTTTTGAGCTTCACGCTCTACCTCACACGTCGCAGGTTAGGCAGAGGGAACGTAGAAACTAGTGACAATCTGTTCCCATTGAGACATTCCGTTACCCACTTTCCGTCGAACTCTCGGGGCCTTGCGTGTTGCGGAACCTAATGCCGCGCTTTGCCTCGTCACTAGAATTAGGAAATGAAAATACTAAATACTTAATTCCCCCAATTGGGAATCGAACCCACTACCATGGCTTATATATACATACTTCCCAACTTAAAATTGAAATATAGTAAATATAAAACTCGATTTTCTCCCGTTTACTCGAATACTATGCAGAGAAATTATTCATCGCATATATGAATACGTAACCACCTGCGACGTTAGCGCTTGCTACGTTCGTTATCCCCTAACTGAATGTTAAATAATCGACCTAGATCTGGATTATAGACTTAAATACACTTCTTGACTGATGAGGGGACAATTTCAATTATTATAATTGTAATAAATAGTTCTTGGTAACTTTCATTTAGACTGATTTTACTAACCTTTTTATCAGTTATTTNTCCCGTTTACTCGAATACTATGCAGAGAAATTATTCATCGCATATATGAATACGTAACCACCTGCGACGTTAGCGCTTGCTACGTTCGTTATCCCCTAACTGAATGTTAAATAATCGACCTAGATCTGGATTATAGACTTAAATACACTTCTTGACTGATGAGAGGACAATTTCAATTACTGTAATTGTAATAGTTATTAACTTTAATTTAGATTGATTTGTTAAGCTTCATGCTGTTTCCCGCACGTAGCAGAAGGCACCTGGGAATATAGTGTTGAGACACTCCGTTCCCAATTTTGTAACGAATTCTGGAGGTATTGCCTATTGAGTGACGAAATTCAATACTGGTCCTGCCTCCTTACCAGACCGAAGAAAAAAAATTCTATAACTTCAAGTCCTCAAATGGGAATCGAACTCATAACGTTCTGCGTTTATACAAGTTTGTGACTGTAACCTGGGACCCTAGACTAGGTTTTTTTTGGGTTACCTCTACCTACCCTGCTATATATGTGTGATACAGAGTGAAATCGAAAAAATAAAAGAAATAAATAAATACAAAAAAACAACCGATACCCATACTACAGTTGCGAAAATCGTACGTTTACATTTATCTAAACGTATACCAATATGATATCTTATTTTATCTCAAGAATATTGAAGGTTAAATAGGGTCCGGGAAGAAAATTGTATAAATTGTATATAAGTATATTGGAGCGTCTTTCTTAGAATTAACCATTATTTTGGAGGTCCGAGATACGATTTATTGATATAATTAATGAGAGCCTATCTATATTTTATTAAACATCTATTCTACATTAGGTACGTGTTGAATGACAGAATTCAACGCCGGGTTTTTGTCTTGGTACCAGAGCGTAGAAATAAAAATATTAATAAATAATAATTGAGGCCCCCCGAGTAGGAATTGAAGCCATAGCCGTCGTGTTTTAGTGACATCCTTGGGCCCCTTCGCTAAGCGACGGTTCTAACATCAAACACTAACTGAACACATAATTGAACTATGTTCAGTACAAAATTATACATTGATAGTATGACATTTAATTATAATGGCTTTAGTAAGTCCATTCAGTTCTGCCTCATTTGATTAATTCGGGACTCTTCCATTAATCTCGCGTTGATGAGAACCATACTGGAATATTATTATTAAAATATTTTTGTTTTATTGTTTTATAAAAACAATAAAAATATAGCTTCACGCCTTTTCCCGTGATGGACCACGCAAAGGGCTAGTGTTAAGACACTGCGTTCACCACTGTCCACCCAATTTTCAAAACTTTGTTTGTTGTGTGACGTAACTCAACGCCGCATTTTGTCTCGTTATCAAAAAGAGAAAAGTGAAAATTAGCAAAGCAGAGTAAACAGAGAGATTATACTAAGAACTCCCCATTCTCCAGAACAATTTAATTTTATAATAATTTAAAAAAAAATCTATGAAATAACAACGTCACGGTCCTATCGCTAAGTAGAGTGGAGAGAGGGCTAAAATAAATAATATTTCCAAATCTGATAAGAGGGCTTATGTATAATTCGGAGGTAACATCAAAAAAGGTTGTTTCGTAACATAGAGTTATTTTGTATGTAATATTTAAATGAGTCCCGTCGGCCCCTACCTGAATATGCGAGGAGCGGACGCGATCAGCATTCGTAATTCCAGGGGTACCTGTAACCTTGGTTCGGACTGTATATCCATACCTATATTATAAATTCGAAAGTAACTCTGTCTATCTGTCTGTCTGTCTGTCTCTTACGCAATCGGGGCCAAACCGCTAATTTAATTGTGATAAAATACTCATAAAGAGATACTTGAGGGTCTCGGGATGAACATAGGATCCTTTTTTTTCTCATCTCATTTCTACAACTTTCATCATCTCTCAGTAATATTTTCAATATATACCAATATATTAAAATACTTATTAATTTGACATGCAATTTATTCTGCCATGTTAATAACAACCGTCGCTAAGCGACCGTTGCTAAGCAACGATTTGCAAAGGTTGTTTGTTAGAAGACGTCACCTAAAATGAGCTTGCTTAACGCATCTATTGAAAACTGAAAATAGTTTCATAAATATTCGTATAGTTCAAGCGGGCGTAGCCACGTTCGAGTCCACTAGTAAGTTTATATATAGAAATAATTATTTCTTATATGATTTTATTTGATTTGGAGACCGTATGACCATAAACGCGGTTCAATTTATATTCTAGGGAATGATGGTGATGGGATGAGGAATGATTTTCTTTAATTTTCTTAGCAACAGTCACGAAAATAAAGTGGTGCTTAGACAACGGGGTGTATTTTTTACATTAGGTTCCCTGTACCCACCCTGTTCTATGTGGAATGGAGAGTTTAACAAAAAGAAAACTATGTCATACATATTATATAGTTATTTGTAGATTGTAGGTCTATAGTAGGGTAAGTATTAACGATCGTCGAGGCCCGCTTCCACGCNACACACACACACGCACACACATCTTATATACTCACCAAAATATTTATAATATTAAAGAGATAATTAGGTTATAATATAATATGTACATTAAGACTTGTAATTCGTATAAAGGAACATTTCATTTAGTACCCCCCGTGGGACACGGCACTGTTACTCTTTACTACGGGTTACTTTGTAACCTATCTAAGAGGACAGTACCTTAACCAAATTGTATCTAATAAGTGTTTAAATAAAGATATTATTATTATTATTATAATGAGTTGGATAGAGTTCCGCCGTTCAAATGCAATGCATAGAGAAGTTGGCGGTAAATAGAGCACGGAAATTTCTTAATGGACAAGGAGTGTTTTAACACTAGGTCCTTCTGCCTACTTTGCTATGCTATGGTAGTGAAGCTAAAAAAATATAATTAACTAAGTACATATATGTCTTCAGAATAATGTGGATACATATTATAGGGTAAAAAAATAACATAAGAAAATATATATATGTATAAAATTTATTATACTTTTATTACTTGTAACTTAATATATGTCACGCAGAAGACAGCGGCAACGTAAATACGAGTGGGAAGAGTTATAGTGTTGTTTTCAATGAAGTTGCCGAAGTGGCCTTCACGTGTTAGCTATCTGTTTACAACACTATTTGTTTCATATATGAAGTGTGTGGAAGTTTTTGTTTTTGTTTGTAAATGTTGTCTTAAGTGATGTTTATAAAAGTACGTAATAAGAAATATCTTAACTTGGTTGAAGTCGACGTGGTGGTACTAGTTCTGATCTTAAAAAGTTTGTTCGTAGGTTCGATTCCCACTATTTTCATTTCCATGCTCTGCTTAAAAATACGCAATTCTTTAATATGCGATCTCGAGAACTGGGCGGTAATTGGGGGATGGTATATGTATATAGATTGTATTGGATATACCAATTACGGTAAAAGTTATTCACATAATATATTATTTTTTTTATTGCAAAAAAAATATAACTAAAACTAATATTAATAAATGATATTTGTTATGTATTCTATAATTTTATTTTGTCGAGTATTTTCTGGTTATTTAATACTTTTTTGTCATGTTCTTTCTGTACTTCTATAAGCAAGTACTCGAGCTGTACCTTGTCGAGAGCCGTCGAGAGCCACGGGAAATCTTTTATAACAAAAACTCAATTTCTTTTGACAAATTACAACAGTCATTGTAACTGAAATTGTGTGGAGCTGAGGGAGGGTAAGGGGGTTGTATTGTCAATTTAACAATGCTTACAATTTTAAAATGGGGATTTATTTTATTTTATTGTATAGAATTATAAATGTTAACACCATTATTAAATATGTCAAAAGCTTTATTTAGCTAGAGGCTCAAATTCAACTCAAATATAATATTTTTCTTATTAAAATATTGCCGAAGAATAATATTATTCTTTATTTTTTTTGTAATAATAAGTATCTAATATTTTGGCTAAAACCTCTAACTATATGTGCACAAAATTTAATAATTTAAATTTTAATCTTTATTTATTTTTGTGCCCTATTACATTTGCGAATCCTTCAGCTATTAAATTTAAAATGTCTGTCTTTAAATTACTTCTTCATACTACGAAGTACTGGAAAAACAAAGTTTAACATAAATTCATATAAAAGTAAAAAAATCATCAGCTCGAATCGAGGGACCGATTGCCTCACACCTCACGCTTTATGGTCACGTATATTTTTGTATTGAAAAATTATTAATCTTCTCTGTCATATATTGGAGAAGTCGAATTTGTATAATAGTAATATAGTTATATAGTACTATTATTATTTTATTAGAGTCCTCTTGCCTCCTGGGAGAGTAACTTCGAGAACTTAGGCTCGTCAGAGACCGGGCAGCGCCAAAAACTACGGTCAGAGGTTACCTCTTTCGCTTCGTCCACTGTCATCAACCTCTTTGTACATGCCCTCCGAAGGGTCCTCATGCTTTTTACATAACCTTCCTTCAGTATTTTTGGTACTGTGATTTAGGAGGTCAACTGTAGTCTCCCCCCACCTCTCTTACGCAGGCAAATATATGTTGATATATGTATTTATGTTGAACTATACAGTACTGCAGTAATAAGGCCCGCGGGCGCGTTTTCCCGTTAACTTCGCGATACTCACGTATGTTTCAAACTTTGCTACACTTCTAAATTTACCCTTATATTACATGTAAATATCAAAGGAAATTTTATGTTTATTATGTAATTATACAGAAATATGTATAGGTACATAGGTATGTACAAATTGTGTAAGTAAATTTCATATTTAACCAGCTTTAAATTTTGTATGAAATACGCCGCCATAGCGGAAACTAAAGGCGTTCCATGGATCTACATTTATAAAATATGGCTTGAAGTAAGAGCGTACAATACAAGTAAAGGCAAAAATCCAAAAAGTTAAAAGGTGTTTCATAGAAATTGAGTATATACTCCCGCGAACTTAACGATTCCGACTCGCATTTTTTAACGGTGTCACGTTATATCCCGCTCATATCAGGGAAGGCAAAGGATTCTGAAAATCTAGTGTTGAGACACTCCCTTCTCTATTAACAACGGAAGTGCCCTTATCCACTTTCCGTCGAAGGCATTTCTTGAGGCATTGCGGGTTATGTGGTATATTCAATTTTTAACTACTTCGAGTGGGAATCAAACTCACAATCGTCGCGTTTAAAGTCACACGCTTACACTCCTGCGCCATGACCGCCTCAGTATGTAAGTATAGATATTTGGAATTGAAATTCAATTTAAAATTAGCTTACTTGGTATAAAAATATTGAATATTTTACATTGTTTGCAGTCAATACTTTGCATTATAAGAGAGGCAATCTTGAGAAAAACTGGTGAACAGACCAACTGGATACTTTTCAATTTCCATTTAGCAATTTGCATAAGTTCATAGTGGTACAGTCCAGTGAGGAATGAAGTTACACATTTCCTTGCTGTAAAAACGTGAAAGTGAAAAAACATACTTAGTGTTTATAAATAGAAAGCGGAGAGCGAAGTGTTTTAACACTAGATAGATAGCCTAGTGTAAAGATACTCCGCTGTGCGTGTTAAGAACGCCGCACTTAACCTTGTTATCAAAGCGATGAAATGAAATTGTTAGTAAATAATAATTCATTCCTCCGAATTTGAATCGACCCAAAACCGTCATGTTGACAGTCACAAGCTTGAACCACTACGCCATGATGGCCTCAAAATAAAATATAAAGGTAATAAGTAATCATAAATATTTAACAGCCGCTTGCCTCTAGTTACGTGTTATCCTCTAAGGTACTATAAAATTTCATCTTTATTTGCATCAAGTACGAGATATATATACTTTGATGTCTACTGAATAATCTATGTATTAAAATGTACTTTTTTTCAGCTTTACTCTGTAACTCTGTCTACTTATACTCTAAATATTATATACGTAGTAGTTTCAGAAGAAGTTTAAAATCTAAATAGTAATAAATGAAAGCTTCACGCTGTATCCCGTACTCAGCAGGGTAGGCAGAGGGAACCTGCTGTTCAGACACTCCGTTCCCTACTTTCCACTGAATTTTGGAGGCATTTCGTGTGTGAGTGTGTGAGTGGCGGAACTCAACGTCGCGCTTAGCCTAGACAGCAGAACGGAGAAATGGAAATACAAATTCAAATAAATATTTCATTTCCTCAAGTGGGGATTAAAGCCACAACCAGTCGCTTTTACAGTCACACATTGTACTAATGCACCACGACTGACCTCAACTTTTTTTTCTAATAAATGAGAGCACGCAATTCACGCATGTAAACCTCTAGCAGGCCGATGCCCGCAAATTACCCTCATCCGTCGGTGAGGCTGCGTGACGTCAGTGACATGAAATCTTAATTAGTACTAGTGTACTATACAGTACGGCCGACGAGTCATGGCCATGCATGTATTTGCTATTGTGGTGTGCAGAGAAAATAAACATTTTTTTATATAAGTTCGGAGAAGTTCAAAACGATAACATTCATATTTTAGAATATTAAGACTTTTCTCCATATTCTCATTGCTCTTTTTTGCGGTTAAAAGGCGAAATTCCAGGTAGTTTTTTCCTTTTCACATCGGAAATCTTATCTATCTTTCAATTATAACATAAATTTTCCTCCTATTATATACAGGGTAGGTAGGGAATTGTCAGCGCCACTTTAAATGAAACCACAGTTTTAACTACTCTATAAAAGCCTAATATAATTCGGAAAAAAAATAATTCCCAAAAATGAAAAAGTTTTTTTTTCAAACAAAATAAATAATAAAATTATCGTTTTAAAATAAAACGCCATTTGTAAAGTATAACATAGGCACGCACACACTTACCTGTCAAAGCGGCAACGTCGCATACGTATGTGTGCGTGACACGAAATACAGGTATGGATAAAAATCGTGAAATGAAAACAAAATCCTACGTCCAAACCGTTGAGGTACCTTGATTCTTTTTTTTAATTCTGGGTTTGAAATATTTTACCCTATATGCAGTTTCAGTAAAAGAAGCGCTGCCTCTTCCACCCTGTACATTGTGGATTGAACCCACAAACACAGTGTTTATATTTCAACTGTACACTGTGCCATAAAGGCAACTAAATTAAATAAAACAAGATAAAAAGTTAAATAAAATAAGTATAGACCGAAAGTGCAGAATTTAAATTGGGAAAGGTTTATTTTTCAGTGGAAAATTACTCTCAATTCGTTTTTTTATACTAATTAAGTAGTATCTCTAGCTTCGCTTGTAAAAAATTTAATGGATAAATGAATATACTCTTAGAGTTTGTTGAAAGCCTGTCTTGCCCGGGGCGAGCGAAGCTAACTGGAATATATTAAATAGAACTATGTTTTTCACTGAAGTAATCAATGTATTTTCTAGTTACAGGTTGTTACTGGTTGTGGGTTCGATTCCCACTCGAGGGAATGAAATATTTATTTAAATTTATTTCTGCATTTTTTCGCTTTGGTATAGAGGCAAAGCCTCCAGAACTCAGCGGAAAGTAGGGAACAGAGTGTTTTAATGCTAGGTTCCCCTACTGTGTGCGGGATACAGCGTGAAGGTGACTTTTTATTTTTTTTATTTAATAACATTCCCTCATGATTAACATTCCTGGGAAATCCACAACCACGTTAACAATAAAACTTAATTTAAACTACCTGTTTAAACCAAATAGTTATATTTAACCTCGGGCGAATATCCTTAGGTAGCCGACAGATAAGGAATAGGAAACTCCGGACGTCTGGCGCAAGGACCGTTACCTTATCTTATCTATTATCTCTGGGTATCTGTTAACTGACTGGGATTGTAAAAATCTTTAGAGGGATTTCTTTATTTGAAGTTTAATTTTGATGTTTTTATGATATAATTTAATTAAAAAAGGAAATTTATTAGGATAAGTACATATTGAAACATACAAATAAATAATATTTTCCTAATAAAGTACATATTTTCATCGATATTCAGTTCATAGCGCAAAGTTTGGAGTCCTTCAATAAGATCAACTAAAGTAGAATCCCAGCTTCGACGGCGCCCGCAACGCGCGTGTCCTGGTTACTAATATGTCTGGTAATTACGTCTATTTCACGCTGTTATTGGAGGAAGTGATGGTCAGTGAGTATAATAATATCTTCATTTTTTTCTTATTTAGTTTCACGCTGTATCCCGCATGTACCTGTATGACCTCTGTATGACCTGGGAACCTAGTGTTAGGATACTCCGTTCCCATTACATTTCCGTTCCATATTTTCCACCAGATTCTTGAATTTATAGATATTTAAAAATGATATTTTTTTCTCCTTTATAAAATAAAAAATATATAGATATTATGTTTTCACGTCGTATCCCTTATACGACGGAATAGGCAGAGGGAACCTGGTGGTAAGACACTCCACCAAATTTTCGAAATATTACGATTTCACTAGCAGAACTCAACACCGAGCGCGTCTTCTTACCAGGGCGAGGAAATGTAACAATTCCTTCAAGTTGGCATAGTACCCACAACCACCGCGGCTTCAGCCAGACTACCGTACTCTACCACTGCGCCATGATGCTCTCAAAATTTTAAATTTACATTAAAAACAAACAACCACTAAGGTAATTGTTCCCTCATTATACATTTAGTTCGTTATAAGACTAAAATTAAAACCGCCAGTCTTTTGCTCTTACCCCAAAGTGCTTTCAAACTGTTACACTGTGTACAAGGACTCGGTTTAAATTATTTCATAAATGTGTTCCAGAAAAAAATTACTTTTCCTACTTAAGTGTTTTGTTTTAAGCAATTTTATATTTATGTAGATAAATATTTGGGCCGTCGCGCAAAGGCATGACGTCTGGGTTAACACTTCTGTAGGTTCTATTCCCGCTCGATCAGTTATGTCTGGTAAGAAGATAAAGCGCGGCGTTAAGTTCTGTCAGTAAACACGCAATATTTTCGAAATTGGGCAGAAAGTAAGATCGTCGTTCTTTCTGTCTTTCCCGCTATATACGGGATACAGCGTGAAGCTACAAAGAAAAGGTTAATAGAGACACTAATCCTTATAGTATTTCTACGAAATATTATGTGCTTTATATTATGATACTTGATGAATCCTTTATTAAAATTATAATTGGTTATAATATTTTTGATATAACTATTGCGTAATTGTAAGGATTATATTTCATCTATGATATTCTCATCAACCGAATATTTTTATGATTATATTATTTTAAGACATTTTTTTAAATTTATTTACGTTTATATTTCCATTTCTTCCCTCTGGTGTCGAGGCAAAGCGCGGCGTTGAGTTCTGCCACTCAACACGCAATGCCTCCAGCGGAAAGTGGGGAAAGGAGTGTGTTTCCACTAGGTTCCCTCTGCCTACCCTGCTGTGTGCGGGATACAGCGTGAAGCTGATTATTATTTTAAGACTATGGTACTTTCAGGTTAGAGAATCTTAACTATATATTAGACTATTAATCCTCAAAATTTCAGCTTTGCTATAATGACATAGGTCTGGGGGCTCAGGAATCTCAGTCTAAAACCATTTTTTAACATATTTTATTACAAAATTGGACGACGGATCACTGAAAATTATGAAATTGAAATTTATGAAAAAGAAAAGTGAAAAATTGGAAAAAATGGAAAAGTCTAGAAGCTTGTTCTGTACAATTTATAAGTGAAAAGACATAACTTTAAATATATAATGAAACTAAATACCTTTTGTGAGACGTCAGCACTAATTAACGGCGGCACGTCGACTGTCTGCCGTCTCTCAGGTAATTATAAAATTTGAATATGAAATATTAAATGAACACAAAGAGTTCATAGAGCGACGGTTTCAGTGGCTGATGTTAAATATTTTAGTATTTTTTTTGTTTTTAGGGTTCCGTACCAAAAAGGTGTAGCGGAAACTGAGATTCTCTGTCTGGCTGACTAGTTAGACAGTTTTTACAGATTACCTAAGTACTTCTGTTACCGCTATAATAATAAATAAACTAAGATAATAAAATAAACATTAAACATAACCATTCAAAATTATTATTAATTATATTTTATTAAATAATTATAATGTATTTTATCATTATCATCATAAATTATTATTGTTAATTAAATCAAATCATATTGAAGTTTAAACATATTAATTAGCGGTTGGTAAAATTAAATAAAATAGTAAATTATATTCTGTTACAATTGGCTCAACTAACACATCCCAAGCACAATTACTGAAGAATTTAACTGAACTAAATATAAAACGATATAAGACACTCCGTTCCCCACTTTCTGCCAAATTCTGCAGGCATTGCGTGTTGAACAGAACTCAACGCCGCGCTTTGCCTAAACACCAGAGCGAAGAAATGGAAATATAAACGTAAATAAATATTTCACTTACTCGAATGGGGATCGAACCCGCAACCGTCATTACAGTCACACCCTTGTGCCGCTACGTCACGACGGCCTCATAAAACATAAAACATATTTGCTTATCTTATATTGTTTAGTATGAAAAGTAAAGCCCGAAATTTATATACCCCTGTATAAAATTTCCCTCGTATGTTTAAATTATCGATATCAGGTTTCTCGCTGAGATTAACTCCTACGTACGTTCAAAGATTAATTACATTTATACGCTGGGGGCTTATTAAAATTACAATGATAGTTTAATTATACCTTCTTTCAAATTGGCTACTATGCGTTAGTGGGTGCTTTGTCAATATAGATTTGTTAATGGAACACTTTTAGTTTTAAGTTAGACTAGCGACCCGCTCGCGGCTTCACCCGCTTTCCACCTACAATATTCTATCACATCAGAAGATAACCAACCGATTTGCACAAAATAAAACAACATCGCCAAGGAGCATAATATAACCTTCGTTTGCGAGTATTGGACCTAACTTGTTTTTTTTTTAACTTGAGATAAATTACACGTTTTACTCAATTGTTAAATATTACCAAAATTACACTACAATTACACTCTTCCGCTTCCGTCCAAACCCCTTTACCCGTTCCCACTTTTTTTTCGAATAAGGTTATTGCTGTTAGCACTACTGGCCTTTTCGGGGACACCGCTCGGACAAGGAAAAGGTTCTCCGTGAAGAGGTCATTTATGAAAATTTCTAGATAATGTAATAACTTTCGCTCGTAAATTTCAATATCAGTATTAAAGTAAAATTTAATTTAAAATCATCAACAATTTGGAAATTATAATCATCTTCAACTATCCAATTTTATTACTAAATATCCTCTGGCGATAACCTAACTTAGTATAAAATTAAAAGGTCAAATATAACATATAAAAATTCCACCCACGAAGCAAAGTTTTTAGATAGAATTGCTCTACGCAGATAGCAAGAGCTCTATTACCATGACTTTAAGACGTGAATTGTATAAACGGACAGATATATGTAACATATATATATATATATATATATATATATAAGTATATATGTATGTTTGTTTTATATTAGTGTCCTCTTCGTCCTTCGCCTCGGGGCATCTAAATGTCGCCTTGTTTTATGGACTTTCACAGAGTTGAACATAATTTGATCTCACATTTAGGTGGACAAAACTGAAACTAGATCGTAATTTATACTGACAATGAAACTTGAAGTGTGAGTAGTAAATGTAAGTAATGTCAGTCATATATTTCTTTAGCCTGTAATCAATTGGTCTTGATTATTTTTGTTGGAAAGTTAGATTGAAATGAAAGAAGACATCATTATGTAAAAGTATATGTGAGTTATTTTAGTGCTTGGACACTCCATTTTTCTCCATTTTTCATTTTTTTACAGATTGATGATGATTGAAGATATATTTTGTCTTATATGGGGGACCTGAATGCCGCATGGAGAGAGGAAATGAATGAACTAAATACTTCACACCTCCAAGATGTAATCGAACCCAAAACCTTTGCGTTTCAGGTATACGCTTGTTCCGAACTTAATACTTAACGGCTAGTTAAGTAAGATTTAACAATTTAAGCTTAATGTATCTTACAAGTAACGTTAGGTAATAGCAGCCAGTGATGCACTTCCAGTAGTCTAGAGTTAACTACTATTAGCTGGCTATAACCGTTAACTCTGACTAAAATCTCAAAAGGTGCTCACTTCAAGTTCAGTATGTAACTAAAATAGAATATTTAATTTCTTGTTTAAGTTTTTCTTATTTGTAACCTATGGAAAACTGGTATGTTTCGATTTTTTTTTAATTTAAAAATTATAAAGAGACCTTAGTCTATTAGTCCCTTAGTCTCTTAGTTCATTAGTCCCTTAGACCTTAGTCTATGATATTGTAGCCTCCAAAATAAAAAAAGATTTGAAAATTAGCAATTTAATCCAAAATATTGACTATCTGTATAAAATTCTTCATTTCAGTTCTATAATATTAATTTCTTTTAAAGAAAGACAGTTTATAATATTATAAAATAACTTATAACCCTTCAGGTAACATAACTATTTCAAATTTCCTAACTTTGAATGATTCACGACTATAATGTATCTTGTTAGTTAATAATATTATCCATATTATAATAATTCTATCTCACTCATTCTCATTCCAGATGTATAGCTCTCTCTCTTTCCCTCGATAAAATAGACCAGACCCGGATAAAATTTAGCTAAACTAATTAGCGAAGTTCTGGCATGTAACTGCAATGTATATTGTCTAAAGTTTCACCTTCCGCTATTATAAGTTTTTAAATTTTATTTAATTCTTTAGTTTGAGATGGAATTTTAAAATGTTTTAAAGATACAAATTTTAGGTTTTTTTAAATTAATAAGTATTTTACGATGTCGTAATGTGTGTAATAATACTACGGTACTATTAATGTTGGTAATCAATAATTAAAGTAAGAAAAATAAGTAAATAATGTTGCAAATAACAAGAGTGTTTTTGATTCTTTTATTATTTTTTTTCTAATAGAAAATGAAGAAATAAAGAAGGCCGAGCATGGTCACTATTGGATGGGTGACCGTCTGGAGACACTGAGTGACGTTGGCAATTTCGCAACCCGAGGTTTGAGGTCCCACAAAGGATCCTTTTGCCGCCGTCAACATCCTCTCAAGCCTCCTCTCAATTTCTCAGGGCCAAACTACCCTCTTACCTATCCACCCGGTGTCGCTGATGGCCAATAAGGCTAACAACATTAAGACTGGTCGCAAAAAATTACCTAGATAATTTAGAACTAAGAACGCAATCTAAAAGTATATTACAAGTAACGTTAGGTAATCGTAGCAAGCGATGCTTTTAGTAGTCTGGAGTTAACTACTATTAGGGGGCTATTACCGTTAACTTTAACTAAAATCTCAAGTAGTCTTTAAGTTTAGTATCTAACTAGTACAGAGTTTTTCTTACTTTTAACGTGTAATCACTTAGAAAATGTTAATTTGTTTAATATTTAAAACTGTAATGGTTGTGAGTTCGATTCCCACTCGAGGCAATGAATTGTTTATTAATTTATTTTCCTTTCTTCGCTCTGGCACTAAGGCAAAACCCGACGTTGAGTTCCGCCAATCAACACGTAATACCTCGACAACGATGATAGAGTATGAATGGGAGTACATTTCACATTGTATAATGTCTACTTGAACCAAACGCGGCGTTGGGTTCTGCCATGTCACTGACTTATAAGAGGAGAACAAAGTGTTATTCCTAATAGTATGCTTGGGGTTTATCGTATTACCCAAAGAGGACCAGGTGTTTTTAAATTCTTGTTGTTTGTAATTTTCAAACTGTTGTGAATTGTGATAGGTGAGTGTAAACAAGCGACTCGTGACAGATGACGGCCATTGACAATGTGTTACTATTGTTGACGTTTAAAAGTGCTAGGGCAATATTTACTGTTGTTTGGAACTCACGTTCAGAGATTTTCTGGCATCACCCTGTAACCCTACTTCCCACCGAATTTTTAAGATACTGTCTATTAGAGTCTGAGGCGATTAACAAAATTCTTTGCCCCAAATGGGAATCACACCTAAAAAATTGAAAATATTGCTAATTTTCGAATTTTAACCAAAAACTATCGATATTATTTTCTTATCACATTTAGTATGTTTATACTGGCGTCTTCAGAATGTGAGATTTTAATAGGTTTTTGTTGTGAGTGTGAGTTCAGAGTATCTTTTCTTCAAAAAAATATATGAACACCTAAATTTACATATATCATGAATGCATATAAGCTGTTGATAAGAGAAACTGCTCCTTAAAACATTAAAATCCTTAAGTTTGTTCAAACAGAATTATTAACAAATTAATTAAATATTAGTACAGTCTAAAAGTAGAGAAACATAAATTAGTTTTAATAGAATATTTAATACTAGAGGAACACTTTACATTTCATATATTGGTGCAAGAAGAAATCAACTAAAAGTACCACATTTGACTGTTTAGTGAACAAACTGGGTTAGTGTGTAAGTGGAGTGAGTCCCAGTTCACTTGTGCCAGCTATTTGCTTTTAGTTGAGTTTATTTACTCCAATATAAATGGCGGAAACTACATACTTCTTAGGTTTTCTCGGAAAGTTAATTGCTTTTGGATTGAACATTTAAAATGCAATCCCGATTAAAGAGTATTGAATGTGGAATTTATATAATGCCTTCGTCTTGAAGAGGTAGGTGGTGGTGGTGGTAGTAGTGGTGGTGCCCCAAATTTAGATTTAATTCGTGCTCCTTTGTATAAATGAAACCTACGCAGCTACTAGAGCGTGAAAATGAAACAAAATTCTATCCACATAGAGGAAATCGAACCCACAAAAACATGACAGCCTCGTTCAATTTTTTAACGCAATTTTACATGTAGTAATCGGATTTCTCAACCTACCTATATAAAGGATACAACGTGAAGTATTTTTTTTTAATTTTTCATTTTACAATAAGAATTCATAAATAAAATTAAAAATGAACATGTCATGAAATAGCGGCCGCCATCGCCTGCATGTGACTGCGTCACGCGCCGTCGGTTAACGCTGCCTGCGGTGTTTACCTCAATAAACATTGTACAATACTTTATTTTAAAAATACACCTTTATATTTACTTTCGAATTTAAGCAATCAATGAGTAAATATAATTGGTTTAAATTTGTGGGAATATACGTATTGTTTTTGTTTGTTATTTTCAATTAAATTTACGGATCAAGAATAGGTGATATAGAATAAAAATATTACTAAGATGATAACACTTTCAGCTGATTTATATTGAAAGCTATCAATAAAATGTACGTGTAACTAGGAGTGCTAAAAGTCTATCGTTTTATAAATAAAATAAATTTATAATAGATACCAGTCGTAATCCAGGGACATAACGTTGCTTTATTTCTTGTAAAAGTGCGGCGTTCAGTTCCGCCCCTCGACATGCCTCTATGCCTCCAGAATTTGACGTGAGGGGAGTCGGGTTTTGTAATACTAGTTTCTCTCTGCCTACTGTGACACATGCGGGGTACAACGTGAAGAAAAAAAAGGTAGGAAGAAGAAGGTGTTTTCAAATGTTAAAACCTAATGAGGTTCCCTCTGCTGATGAAGAAAAAAATGTGAAGCTGCCACAACTATGATTATTATTGCACTTAAAACATTAAACAATAAAAGGCGGTTCTTCTAAGATCTGAGATCCTTTTCGTGAAAATAAGTTGTTTGTAGAATAATTACTTTGTGTTGGACTGACAGTCTATTACAAATTGTTTAAAAGTAGTCTCAGACAGCTATGATATGATTATAAAATTAATAAATTTAACTAATAAACGAAAATTTTGAAAAATAATACAAATGGAATGAGTTTCACCACTAAATATACAATGCTTCGAAATTTAGGTAGTGAGTGTGGAACGACATGTTTAACATAAGGTTCCCTCTGCTTACCCTGGCTTATGCGGGCGACAGGATGACGATCAAAATAATAAATATTTAGCAATTGAACTAATTACGTTACACTTACCCTAAATCTTAAAGTCCTAGGAGAATATCTTAAATTCACGCCTCTATTATATCTAGTCAGGTAGGCGGAGAGAAATGTTAAAACACTCCGTTCTATACTACTATACTGTTCGTTACAATTGGAGAATCCGCGACCATAACATATCTATATTGTTAGTTAATCTTAGATAATACAATCTAAGTTATAAGTATTACTGTCTCACTCACCCTAACTCTCTTTCTCTCTCTATCTTTATAGCTCTCTTTCATTTTCTCCTCAATTCTGATGCAGATTAATTAAAACTAAACTAATTAGCAAAGTTCCTGGCATGTAACCGCGATGTATATTTTTAAAACTTTTACTTTCCGCTGTTATAAGTTTTTAAATTTTGTTCAATACATTATTTTGAGGTGGAACTTTTAAGATATGAGTCTAAAAAGAACTTAATTTGGGATAAAGAGGATATAGAGGAGGATATTACAATACAAACAAATGAAAAAATCTGAACATGGAAATTGAAATACATAGGTAACTTCTTCTTCTTCCTGGCATTAATCCCGGCTATTACCAGGATCTGTCATAGAAAAATCATCACACACATATATATGTAGTTCATTACATACAAAATGAGAACACTCGCCCGCAAACTTACGTTTTGTCAACTTTTATAAGTCACGTTCCCATTGATTCCCAATCATAAAATTGGTACAGAACCCTCGGTGGTTGAAACAGACTCGCACTTGGCTTACTAAACCAAGCGACACCAAGTGCATGTGCTGGCTAACAAAAGTTATATATAAACGTAAATCTCGAGGTGCACTCACATTTACAACAAAAGTTCCCGTCGTAAAGCCCGATTTATACAGAAAGCCACTAACCCATACTCCACTCCACTCTTCTTCCTTGAAAGACTTAAATTCGCTTCCAAAATTTCCATAAGGGAAAGCTCAGCTTCCTTGAATACTTGTTTATGAGATGTAATTATAAAGAACAAGTCTTTATATTTCTTAGTTGTTTTGAAATTATAAAGTTTCGCTTCTTTTGTTCGAGTTCGAAGTTCGTTTATTATTTATATGTTGTAATAAGTTGTGTACTGTTTTCTTATTAAACGCCAAAGTTTGTGCGTGATTTTTTTATTATTATATTAAAATTTTTGTTCATTAAATAAAGCTATAATTAACATTAATTAAAAAAATAATATTAATTATGGATCTTAAAAATATCCAGCCTCCATAGTGTTGTTGGAATTATAAACTTTCTTTTGTAAATAAGAAGTAAATTAAGTCATTTTGAGTCCACGCACACAAATATTCCGAACGAATATAAACGCGATAGATTGTGAGTTCGATTCCGACTCGAGAAACACCTTTCTCGAGTGGGAATCGAACCCACGCAATGCCTTTAGAATTCAGCAAAAAATGGAGAACGGAATGTATTAACACTAGGTTCCCTCTGCCTACCCTGCTGTGTACCGTGACGGTAAAATAAAAGAGATCATTTTCTACAATTCATCAGCAAAACCATAGGACAGGAAAACAGGAATAGGGAGAAAAACAGGAAGTTGGTTTTAGTGGTATTATAAACCTTTTAAAATGTTAAATAGCAAAGTTATATTAAAATCCGTCCAGTTTGGAGCTATACGAGCGGACAGGTAACGCAGCAGTGTACAGGTAACACGTTACATAATGTATGAGCATTCATAAGGGAACGCCTTGCATTAGAGGCGGCCTTTATGTTACTAAAACTATTCATATTAACAACATATCTGACATTATATATGTAGTTGGTTTGTTAGCGTAGTTATTTACGAATATTGTAATAATTATTATGCTTTTGTATGTATAATTCAGATATAATATATAATACTAAATCAGAAATGAGGTTATCCGGAAAAGAACCCGAGTTACCGACATCGCTCGCAGAATTAGTACGTTGAAATGGCAATGGGCTGGACACATCTGTCGAAGGACCGATGGCCATTGGAGCAGACGAGTCCTTGAGTGGAGACCGCGGATCGGCAAGCGTAGTGTAGGGCGCCCTCCAGCTCGATGAACCGATGACCTGAAGAAGGTTTCTGGCTTTGACTGGATGCGGAAGGCGGAGGATCGGGAGCTTTGGCGCACCCTGGGAGAGGCCTATATCCAGCATTGATTGATTGATATAATACTCCGGCAATATATAGAATATCTGGCGTCCAAGTAATTTATGAATTATTATTAATTTTATATTTTGCATAAGTATTCTATACAATACGAGAGCAAATTTGTGAGATGAGTTTATTTATGAGAATTCCCTATTATGTATATGGAATATATTATAGAACCGAATAAAACATTTTTAACAGAATTTAACTCACAAAATCGTAAAATTTGAAGATTTAAGCAGTCCTTTGGTTTAGAACATTACATTATGCATGAGTCAGTGCATTACCACCTGCCCGTCGCCCGTCCGTCCGCCGTCGTCTCCTGGGGGTCGTAAAGCTTTCACTCGACTTGCCGCAGACACCGGGTTCAACGTGCAGCCTCGATCGATACTTACAATATTTTGGGGGAGAGTAGGGGAGCAATAAGAGAGATTTTTGAAATTTGAAATTAGATTTTTTCCAAAATTCCTATGGGAACACAAAATTTTTTTACCTTTTATAGTTCACGTGAATGAAGTTTCTGGCAGCCAATAGTCTCTTATAAAAATATAACAAAAGAAAAAGTAATTATACAGTAAAAGGACATAAGTACAAATATTAATCAGCATAACAATAAAAAATAATTATTTATCGAGCGTACATTTTGAGACTTAACAATCATAATGTCCATATTAAACAATTATGACTTAACAATCATAATGTCCATATTATACAACGACTGTTAGGGTTGATGATTCACAAACGACGATGTTCATATAAATTTAACTTAAAATCTTGTACTGTCGAGGTTTTCCTTTAAAATATGATTAAATAGGTTTACTGCTTTACTTCTTTTGCTAAATTTTATTTATTTGTGATGCCAGAGGTACTGCTATGGAACAAGCCCTCGACTGCCTTACCTCACTGTAGAAATTTTATAATTCTAAAAAAATAAATGTCTTTACATAAATCAAAAATTATACAATATTCGTATAATATAATTTACGTAATTAGAAAATTTTCCAAAATACTTATTTTTTAACTATTTTGGAAAATTTTCTATTTTGAAAAAAAATACAGAATAATATATTTATTTATTTTTTTATAATTTTTTACATCACCCCTATATTTAATGATAGCAGAATGATCTACATAGTATAAAGGCAATCATTAACAATAGTATCGGAATTTTAATTTAATTATCCCGATATAAACCGCGGTCGCTATGCGGTCTTTCTCATTGTTCGGCGTTCGTCATTTTAACTTCTTTACTCGAGTAGAAATAATAATTAAATGGCCACTTGTTTTATACTTTACTTATTTAGTAATAAATATTTTAATTTTTTAATATTTTTTTTATTTATGGTCGTGACGGAGTGGGGTTGTGATTGTGAGTTCGAATCAAGCTCGGAGTATTTAATGATTGATCATTTAATTCTTTATTCGCCCAGGAGAAGAAATTGAATCCATTACCATCGTCTTGTATAACACTATATTGACCAAAGTCTAAGACAAAATTAATTTTCTAATGCAACTCGGTTCATCCCAGCTCTCTTGTCCACGAGCGTGAGCGTCTCTGTAATTTAATTTGTAACTCTTTAAGTAATGAACGCGTCGCTGCAGTAACTTACGTGATGTTTGAGCTTAGAGGAAAGTTTGTTCTGTGCCTGTGAACCTACATCCATACCTATATTATAAATTTGAAAGTAACTCTGTCTGTCTGTCTGTTTGTCTTTTACGCAACTACTTAACTTGATAAATATTCGTGTAGTTCAAGCGGGGGTAGCCGCGTTCGGGTCCACTAGTATTATTTATATAGGAATGTAGCGTTAGGGCTATAAAAAGGGGTTTTACATATAGGGACTTTAAAAAAAAAAGGCCGTAGTGGCACAGCGGCATAGAATGTGATTGTAACTGAATCCAACGATTTTGGATTTGATTCCCAGTCGAGGAAGTGAAATATTTATTTACGTTTATGTTTCTATTTCTTCGCACTGGTATCGGTCTCCAGAATTCACCGAAAAATGGAGAACGGAGCGTCTCACCACTAGATTGATAAAACTAGAACTAGAACTAGAACTTAATAAAACAAATTATTGTAAAACTTATTTTTATATGCTAAAATACTATGATACAATAATATATCTGCATTCATCTTCCTCGGAGAGCTTTTGCAACCGGTTAATTGTGACGGGGTTTTCCAGGGCATTATTTATACCCGTGTACGTCGAAACTTCGTTGTCGCTACTGACCTGCTTTTTTTACATTGTATTGTTGATTCTTGTAAAAATTTTATATGAAATTCATAAATAATAAGACATGATAATGTTTTTTTAGAAAAGCGTTCAAATAAAGGTGTAGGTTCAAATCCCGTTACGTTCAAATTATTACATTACACTTAAGTGTGGAATATTACTATAGAAATGTTAATAAGACATGATAATTACTATAATGTTTGAGTTTTTGATCAGTATAGAAATTTTAAAAAGAATAAATAATAAATATTTCAAAGAGCGAGACCGAGAAAGGGAAGTGTCAAGTCTTTTATTTTTTAATGTCACATTTTCCTTCTTAAAGAAATCTCTGTTCTTTTTTATTATCATACTTTTAAAACCAAAAATCCTCTTAATTTTTTTTAAATGTACAAAAACTGTTATCTCATTAAATGAGTTTATTTTAAGCTTTACGCTGTGTCCCGTATGTAGCCGGGTAGGCAGAGGGAATCTAGAGTTAAAACACTCCATCTCCCACTGTCCGCCGCATTCTAGACGCATTGCGTTTTTAGTGGCGAAACTCAACGCCTCACTTTGCCTCGTCGCAAGAACTGATGAGAGAGAGAAGAGAAATAAATATATTAAAAATTTTATTTCCTCGAGGGGGAATCGAACCCATCATTTTTCATTTACTACGTTTTCTATTAATATTTTTTTCTGAATACAATAAGAAAATTAAATTTGTGTTTGGTTTAACATGCGAAACAACTCTACATATACATCTCCTTACATTATTACACTAGCACAAACTGCGGTTTCTCCTACATTCCCGTGGGAACACAGTCCCAACTCTCACATCACCTATATATAACTAACTAACTGTTAGAGTTTAACGAATTATTTACGTTATACACTTAAGTAATTTATACGTTAAAGCCTTTGTCATAAGTTATCTTTATGTAGTTATAACAGAGTAGGCAGAGGAAACAAGACTCCGTTCCCCACTTTCTGCCGAATTCTCGAGTCATTGCCTGTTACGTCGCAGAACTTAACGCCGCGCTTTCCCTCGTTGCCAAAGCGAAGAAAAGAAAATATTAAATAGTTTATTCTTCCGATTGGGAATCGTGCTTTCTACCGTCACTTACATTCCAGTACAACGACGACCTTGAGCTTTTAATTTTAAAACGAAATATAATTAAATGTATTTAAAGCTCTTTAATATGCTATATATTTTTGTTTGATTAATTTGATACAAAATATATGTTAAGTATATGTTTTCTTGTTTTCTGAAGTAAATTGACCAATTTAATTATTTTAATGGCCTATTTGAATATGCATATTACATTTGTAATTTCCAGTTTAACATAATTAAATTTTCAGAGAATTCAATTATATAAATATAATATTAATTGTTACCCGCAACTTTATTTTCATTAATTTCATGGCTTAAAACATAAAATTCCGATTTTTCCCCTTACTGTAAGCATATTGGAAAATCTTCTCTTAAGCCCTAGCACTGGCTCTAGCGTGCGACTATAAATGCGACAAGTTGTCAGTTCGATATCCACTTGAGGAAATGAAATATTAGGTGTTTTTATTTTTCCGCTCTGGTAACGAGATAAAGCGCGACGTTGAGTTACGCCACTCAACACGTAATACCTTCAGAAACCGAGAAAAGTGGAGTAAGAGAGTGTCTTATTGGGACCGGAGTATCTTAACACTAGCCGCCTAGGTTCCGTTTACCTATTTGCGTAAATCAACAAAATCTGATAAGACTAGTAAGGTATATTACGGTCTTAAATGCCACAAACAGTCTAAAACATTCCTTAAATTATCCAAAAGAAAACAATGAAGAATTTAAACAACATTAACAGTAATTCAAACTATAAATAGAAAAAAAACTAAAAACAAAACACACATCAGTTGACACAGTAGCTAATGAGAAATAGCGTACTCTACATACCTACATATCTATACCTGTATAGACGTGCTATACCTGTATAGACGTCCTATACCCGGTAGATACAGGTAGCGCTCAGTCGGCCTGATTAATACGACACACTTGCATTGTCTGCTCCGATGAATTAGACGAGTGTCGTGTGCATGTGAACGGGATGTTATGGATTATGCTTAATATCTATTTTTAATTAAGATCCTTGTATCTTAATATCTATAGATGAAATAGATAAAATAGATATAATTGAAAATATAATTTGCATTTTAATAATTAACTTACTTAACCTTTTTGTATATGGTTTCCTATATGAAGGGGTTTAATATATATATTAAAAAAAGAAGAAAGAATAGTAAAAGTCTTAATAAGGACATAAAGACATTTAAGAATATTAAAAAAAAATAACCTACTAAGAATATAATATATTCGTTTGTTATTACAAAATTAATATTTTTAGGTTTAGGCTACTCATTATACAAATTACCATCGAGTTGACTGACGATCATATTAACCTGAAAAATAAACTTCCATATTCTTTCATTTACTTCACTATTTACCATTTAAATACCTAATTTTAGTAATTAAATACAAAACCAAACGTTACTAAGCAAACATTAAATTTGCTATATTTATTTGTATTTAATAAAAAGTTTTAGTAAGTAGCCCTAGAACACAAAAAATACTGGGCCAGTAATGGAATTAACGTCGTTTTATTTACAGAATGACTTTTAGTGAATACAACAAGCTGGATGAAAGCTGAAAAGACCTACCTACTGTAGCTATTCATAGAGTAACTTTAGTTGGTTCTAGTATAATGTACGCTGTATATTGGAAATGGTAACGTACATTGAAAAAATGTATTAAAATTTTAGTACTTCCAGTCTATAAGCCAGTCGTGGCACAGGAGCACGAAGTGTGTTCCATGGGTGTGGGTTCCATTTCTACACGAGGAAATGAAAGCCACTCAACACGCATTGCCTCCAGAATTCGGTGGAAAATGGGTAACGAAGTGCCTTAACACTAGGCTTCCCTCTGTCTACTTTACAGGGCGCTGAATATCATAAAAAAATATAGTGGAATTGGAATCCATACTTCCTTAAATGTCTCTATTTCCTCTAGAGTTTAATTGTAGGTTCTGATAGATTCGGCGAGATTCATACAAGCTTTTACAACTCCTGTTATTTTGTCGATGGATCGGTAAAATTGTCGATGGATCGATTAAAAATAGTTTTGTCACCCAAATGGTAAGCTCGAAAATAGGACGGAAAGTTGGAAACACAGTGTCGTAACACTACTTCTGCCTACCCATTGTAATGCGAAAAAATCAGGAAGCTTAAAAAATATATATTTTATCTAATCCCGAGTATGCGAACACATTTAAATATTACAACATATTGCATCACACTTCTACATATAAAAGCTTGTTTAACTTTAACTTTCACAGCCATGTTTGTATGAACATAAATGTAAAATTAAATTATAAATTCTTTCAAACTAAATTTTAATATATTAACAAAAGAAATATATGACATTTTTTTATGTTTTTTATAAATAAACGAGACCTTTTCATAATTGTATACAAAAAACAGCTTCACGATTTTTCCCGTATAGTAGGGTAGGTCGAGGATACTTAGTAATAAGACAATCCGTTTCTCAATTTCCGTATTATTTTTTAGACATTTCGTGTCGTATTGCGGAACACAACTCCGCGCATTGTGCATTGTAGCGGCAAATGAAAATAATTTAAATATGATATTTTTTCGTCTGAATATCGATCCACAACTTACAGTCAAACGCTGCCCGACTGGGCCAGTACGACCTTATGAATGTTACGTTATACATAAATAGCAAAATGATAGTAGCATGTTATAGAAAAAAATATTAGAAGTGACAGTTAATATTAATATGTTCAGATAAAAGTTACATCTAATTAGGTACAGCATACGATGTCCTTTAAAGAAAGTAGAACGAGGAATATAAAATCACTTCAGAAATAGAGACGAGACGATAATAAGGAAAATAGGAGACCTACAGCTCTGACCCTGTAAGAAAATGGAAATAAATAAGAGTTGTATATGAAACCTGATCTATTTTGAGTACCCAAATAAACTTTGATCATAGGTAGGTAGATTCTCTTATTCATTAAATTAATTTTCGTTTCGAACCAGTACTTCCTAAGATTAGCGCATTCAACTAAACGAACTCCTCGATTTTCCTAAACATTTAAATTATTATACCAGCGAACCCTCAAATAATAAAAAGAAGACCCAGCTATTATATAAAACACGTGAAGTACATCTTAATTTCAAATGACATATCTTATATAGGGACTAGTGGACCCGAACGCGGCTACGCCCGCTTGAACTATACGAATGTTTGTTAAATATATTTATGAAATTATTTTCAGTTTTCAATAGAGAGATGCGTTAAGCAAGCTCATTTTGGGTGACGTTTTCTACCAACAAACTTTGCAAATCGTTGCTTAGCAACGACGGTTGTTATTAACATGGCGGAATAAATTTCATGTCAAATTAATAAGTATTTTAATATATTGGTGTACATCGAAAATATCATCTCAAGTATCTCTATATGAGTATTTTATCACAATTAAATTAGCAGTTTGGCCCTGATTGCGTAAAATACAGACAGACAGACAGACAGACAGAGTTACTTTCGAATTTATAATATAGGTATGGATAGAAGTATAATAATATACTTTATGACAGATATACGTACTCGTACGAACGGCCCTTTGTGAGTCGAGGCCTTATCTCGGGCTGTACTTGTCCGTTTTAGTGCCTTTTTTTTCTTTATTGTTTTAGATTAAAGTATATGGGTATGTAGAGGTGGAGGACAAATAGGTTGGATAAATGTTTTAAGTACGATAAAGATCATACATAATATATAACATAGAAATGATAAAAAAATATTTTTTGTAGCTTTTTAGGTAGGTAGAGCGAATTTAGTGCTAAATTTCAGTATATTTTTGATATTTTAAGATAATAATTAATAATTTAAATATTGGACTGCTTATGCTTATGCTTATATACTTGGTGACTGTAGGCGCGACAGGTTGTGGGTTCGATTCCCGCTCGAGAAATTAAATATTTAACATGTAAATTCTTTACTCTCGTGTACTAGTGTCGAGGCAAAGCGAAGCGAAGCGAAGCGAAGCGGCAAAACTTAGCGCAAGTTCCACCATGTAATACCTCCATAATTTGGCGGAAAGTGGGAAGCGGAATGTCTTAACCCTAGGCTCCTTCTGTCTACTCTGCTTCATGGCTACGGGATACAGCGTGAAGCGGTACAATTAAGCATTGTTTATATGTTTATATAAAAAACAATATTTACATTTTTTTTTATAAAACAATTATTTAAAACAACATATTAAATAATAATATAATCATACAAACATATAAGTAAGTACTATACGAAAGTGAACCGNTTCCAGTCTATAGGCCAGTCGTGGCGCAGGAGCACGAAGTGTGTTCCATGGGTGTGGGTTCCATTTCTACACGAGGAAATGAAAGCCGCTCAACACGCATTGCCTCCAGAATTCGGTGGAAAATGGGTAACGAAGTGCCTTAACACTAGGCTTCCCTCTGTCTACTTTACAGGGCGCTGAATATCATAAAAAAATATAGTGGAATTGGAATCCATACTTCCTTAAATGTCTCTATTTCCTCTAGAGTTTAATTGTAGGTTCTGATAGATTCGGCGAGATTCATACAAGCTTTTACAACTCCTGTTATTTTGTCGATGGATCGGTAAAATTGTCGATGGATCGATTAAAAATAGTTTTGTCACCCAAATGGTAAGCTCGAAAATAGGACGGAAAGTTGGAAACACAGTGTCGTAACACTACTTCTGCCTACCCATTGTAATGCGAAAAAATCAGGAAGCTTAAAAAATATATATTTTATCTAATCCCGAGTATGCGAACACATTTATATATTACAACATATTGCATCACACTTCTACATATAAAAGCTTGTTTAACTTTAACTTCCTTTCACAGCCATGTTTGTATGAACATAAATGTAAAATTAAATTATAAATTCTTTCAAACTAAATTTTAATATATTAACAAAAGAAATATATCACATTTTTTTATGTTTTTTATAAATAAACGAGACCTTTTCATAATTGTATACAAAAAACAGCTTCACGATTTTTCCCGTATAGTAGGGTAGGTCGAGGATACTCAGTAATAAGACAATCCGTTTCTCAATTTCCGTATTATTTTTTAGACATTTCGTGTCGTATTGCGGAACACAACTCCGCGCATTGCTCATTGTAGCGGGAAATGAAAATAATTTAAATATGATCTTTTTTCGTCTGAATCGATCCACAACTTACAGTCAAACGCTGCCCGACTGGGCCAGTACGACCTTATGTATGTTACGTTATACATAAATAGCAAAATGATAGTAGCATGTTATAGAAAAAAATATTAAAGTGACAATTAATATTAATATGTTCAGATAAAAGTTACATCTAATTAGGTTCAGCATACGATGTCCTTTAAAGAAAGTAGAACGAGGAATATAAAATCACTTCAGAAATAGAGACGATACGAGAATAAGGAAAATAGGAGACTTACAGCTCTGACCCTGTATGAAAATGGAAATAAATAAGACTTGTATATGAAACCTGACCCATTTTTAGTGTCCAAATAAACTTTGATCATAGGTAGGTAGATTCTCTTATTCATTAAATGAATTTTCATTTCGAACCAGTACTTCCTAAGATTAGCGCACTCAACCAAACGAACTCCTCGACTTTATAACATGGATGTGGATTTTCCTAAACATTTTAATTATTATACCAGTGAACCCTCAAATAATAAAAGAAACTCCCAGCTATTATACAAAACATAATTAAAAAAACACGTGAACTTCATCATAATTTCAAACGATATTATTTTATATAGACTAGTGGACCCGAACGCGGCTACGCCCGCTTGAACTATACGAATATTTATGAAATAATTTTCAGTTTTCATTCTGTCATTTTTGTGACGTTTTCTAATAACAAACTTTGCTAATCGTTGCTTAGCAACCGTCGCATAGCGACGATTGTTATTAATATGGCGGAATAAATAGCATGTCAAATTAATAAGTATTTTAATATACTGGTGTATATCGAAAATATTACAAATATGAGAAAAAAAAGTATCTTATGTTCATCCCGAGACCCTCAAGTATCTCTATATGAGTATTTTATCACAATTAAATTAGCGGTTTGGCCCTGATTGCGTAAAAGACAGACAGACAGACAGAGTTACTTTCGAATTTATAATATAGGAATGGATATAATAATATACTTCTACTTTATGACAGATATACGTACTCGTACGAACGGTCCTTTGTGAGTCGAGGCCTTATCTCGGGTTGTACTTGTCCGTTTTAGTGCCTTTTTTTTCTTTATTGTTTTAGATTAAAGTATATGGGTATGTAGAGATGGAGGACAAATAGGTTGGATAAATGTTTTAAGTACGATAAAGATCATACATAATATATAACATAGAAATGATTAAAAAATTTTTTGTAGCTTTTTAGGCAGGTAGAGCAAATTTAGTGCTAAATTTCATTATATTTTTGATATTTTAAGAAAATAATTAATAATTTAAATATTGGACTGCTTATGCTTATATACTTGGTGAGTGTAGGCGCGACAGGTTGTGGGTTCGATTCCCGCTCGAGAAATTAAATATTTAACATGTAAATTCTTCACTCTCATGTACTAGTGTCGAGGCAAAGCGGCTTTTACTTCCGTCACGTAATACCTCCAGAATTTGGCGGAAAGTGGGGAGCGGAATATCTTAACCCTAGGCTCCTTCTGTCTACCCTGCTTCATGGCTACGGGATACAGTGTGAAGCGGTACAATTAAGCATTGTTCATCTATATATATAAAAGGACTTGAACGTTTTGACGTGAAATTTGGACAGATGTTTACTTTCGTAATCTGGACATCCACTAAGAAGGGATTTTGAAAAATTTTAACCCTAAAGGAGTGAAATAGGGGTTGAAAGTTTGTATGGATTTTTTTAAAAATCACCACCAATTTTTATAAAATTTGAAATTCAGACTCTTAAATAGATTTCATTGAATACATGTTTCGTGGTTTTTTAGAATACAGGTGTATTCCAAAGGGTGCAAATAAGGGATTGTAAATTTGTATGGAAAAATCTTTAAATGACCACCGATTTTTATATAATTTGAAACTTAGACTCTTAAAAATGGTTTCTTAGAATTCACCCCTAAGGGTGCAAATACGCAGGCGAAGCTGCGCGCGCCCACTAGTCTATTTATATAAAAACAATATTTACTATTTTTTATAAAACACTTAAAACAAAATAATAAATAATGGTATAATCATACAAACATATAAGTAAGTACTATACGAAAGTGAACCGCACTAATTACTCGATTCAATGGTCTCCCCAAACGCGAGTAACTGTAATTACCTCGCCACGGCCTGTTGAGGGAACTGCTCCAAATGTCCTTACTGCTCGACTCTTGCTCAATTACACACGCCTTATTCTGCATTGTGCATATTATGTGTGTGTTGACGAGATTTTTATGTTTGGTGGTAGTTAATAACCAGGAAACAGCGCTTGGAGGTCTATCGTGACGTAGGGGGACCCGAGATGAAACGACAGGTTATGGGTTCGATTCCCACTGGAGGAATATTTAATATTTTCAGTTCTTCGCTCTGGAGTCGAGAAAAAGCGCGAGTTCATCAACGCGCAATGCCTACAGAATTCAGCAGAAAATGGGGAACGGGGTGTCTTTACATTAGGTTCCCTCTGCCTACCCTGCCTTTAGCGGAATAGAGCGTGAAGCTAAAAAAAAAATTATATGGGGAACATAAAATGGGGAACATCTTAACTCTTTAGGTCACTACCGTGAGCGGGATATAGCGTGAATCAAAAAAAAATAATATAGACTAAAATATTAGAAGCAATGAAGTTTCTAACAGTGTTATTACATGCTTACCGTCGCTCGTTTCCCGCCGACGCGACGCGATGTGACGCTCGCGGGAACTTATTTCATCCTCCACTTGCATCGTATTACGAAATTGACCAATTTAACTTTTACTGGAAATTTTCGATGAAAGTTTTTTGACATATTAACTATTTTGGAGAACTAAAATATATAAAATTATTTTAGGACATTTTTAAAGTGTTAATACACACTTAGGAAAGAAAAATATCTATTTGAAGGAAACGTATAACAATTTGAACGTAGTGGGATTTGAAGGCGCGTCTCTTGGAAATCGTCCAAGCGCTCTGACCACTAAGCCATACGTTCTCATCAAGCTACATCGAAATTATTATACGCTTGTTACAATTTACTTATGTTGTTAGCATCTATATTGTCAAAAATTTCCGCTATCCAAAGATATCTAAGAATTATCGTCTGGCAAGTCAGAATGATATTTATTAAATATTTTTAACATTTTAAAGTGTAATACGAAAAGAAAATTACTTATTTAGGAAACGTATATACTCGTACGAATTTATAAAATTATTTTACCATAATAAAAAGTAATATAAGGATTCAAACCTTCAAGCTATCAATAGGTAATACCTACACACTATATAACAAGTACGTTCAAAGGCATCGGCCAAGACACCGCCTAATGCGTTCGTGTGGTGCATCCATGAATAATGCATCCAATGCACTACCATTACCAGGTTAGCAGTGAATCTGAGGAGGTGTTACGCTAAGCGCTTTAGTACTTGACTTGGTGAAACGTCAAAGAGCGCTACGTAGAGGTGATAATTTTAGTTAGGTTGTGGATCTCATAGTGAAAAGCTGATTTTATAGCGGGAATATTTATCTGGAACTGTCTTTACCAGGCTGATGCCGATATGGTTGTGGATTCAGTTTCTACTGGAGGGGTAATAATATTTTAAATTATTTTTTATAAATTGTACTTCTTGAAGTACAATACAGTACTGAAATTGATATGAAACCCTCGATATGTGAGTCCGACTTGCACTTGATAGTTTCTATTGTTATTATTCTTTTCGTTTCATAATAATAAAGGTAATAACGTTATATGGGTATTCAAAAATAACTTAATCTCCCAATTAGTGGAATTCAAAATTAAAATTAAGTCTGAAGAAGAAGAAAATATTTGATTTTATTTATCCGAACTTCAAATTGGACAAAATATGATAATATATCACTACCTTCCTTGTAAAAATAAAAATAAAACTCATATACATAAACTTAAATATATAAATTAAATACAAAATTCGAAACGTGAACAACACTTACCTACCAACATACTAACATGTAATATAATTAATATATCTAACATAAAACTAGCTCCGAAAACAACTTACTCCCTCATATAAATAAAGCTCATTAAGCCCATTTCGTCATGCTCCCAAAAGTTCGACATAATGGTGCAACTCCAATATTTAGACTTTCTCTCTCTTTCTTTACTTTATTGATAATTCATACGACACCAACATGGATGGAACAGGAACCCTTTTAAATATACCATGAGTGCTGAAATTTTAACGGATTTGGTCCGAGAGAAATTAGGTAGGATGTTATAGTGCATGAAGAGGAGAGACAGCGGGTATTAGACTAGTATTGTAGGTAAGAATAGAAAAAAATAAAAAAATGTATTTATTTTATTTTTTATTATCTCATATAGAAGAGTAGGCTGAGGGAACCTAGTGTTAATTCTTTTTCTTCCCCATTTTGCAATGAATTTTCAACATACTGGATTATCACCCTAATTTGTCGCTTTATAATGCACGCAATACCTTCAAAATTCAGCGGAAAGTGGAAAATAAAACTAGGTTCCCAGGTTTCCTCTGCCAACTCTTCTATATGCGAGATACAGGGTGAAGCTAAAAAAACTAATTTCAATTAAGATTATCCTCTCGTACAAATCAACATAATAAAACCCCCACGACAGCGGGCATAAAGACAGCCACCGTTATAGCGACGTCGGAGCCCACTGTGCATACTTATGTGATCCTTGTCTATGTAAATGTACTTTAAAATCTTTTACATGCTCGAGTTTTTATAATTTATTCTCAGTTTTTAAATGAAATTACATACGAGTAATTATGTCGTTTATTTTTTTGAAAAACTATGTTAAAATTTCGTATTATTCGGGCAATTTTCCTAAATGACTTGTAGGAGATCCACTTCGATTTCCATTACCCTTTAGATATCGTATTTTGGCTCACTTAACTTATTTAATTTTTTTTCTCTCTACTCTGCTATATGCGTGATACAGCGTGATGCTTATATAATATTTAACAATATACAATTTGAAGGCAGTCAGTCATTTATATATAAAAAATCGAAAGGTCACTCACTCATCACGAAATCTCAGAAACTACAAGTGCTAGGAATCTGAAATTTTGCATAGGAGTTATTTATAGGACGTAGGTGCTCGCTAAGGCGGCAATTTGCAATATTCGACTTCTAAGGGGTTGTTTCTGGGGTTGAAAATTTGTATGAAACTTCGTTACTACAAATACTAAAAATCTCAAATTTTGCATGGACGTCACTTATAGGACGTAGGTACTCATGGACACAGAAATTAATAATAACGTAGTTCACGCAGGCGAAGCCGCGGGCGGACCGCTAGTTCATTATATTAATCGATTGGACCTGTACGCTTTTATTATTCGATAGTTTGAACAATCTAAATGTTACAGTAACAAGATATGTATAAGATAACATTATATTAGTAAAGCTGATATCGTAAGTGCCGACAGTCTCTACTGTACTGCAGGTATTGTACTCGAAGCTAAATTGCTTGCTTTAATATAACGTGGACAGCAATATCGATATCTCGATTAAATTTTGTATAGCTATTGTTACTTACCCTTAGGTTAAGCTAAGGTGAATACAGATGAATTAATAAAGATCAAACAATATAATATCAATTTCTTCTTTTAGCTTCATGCTGTATATATTCCGGGTATAGCAGGGTAGGCATATGAAACTATGAAATCAGGGGAACCCATTTTTAAAACACTTCGCTTCCCACTTTCCACTAAATTCTGGAGGCATTACTTGTTGAGTGGCAGAACTCTACACCAGAGCGAAGAAATTAAGAAAATTCTCGAGTAGGAATCGAACCCACTACCTGTCGCGTTTACAGTCACATGGGGCCTCAACGATATATTAATAGTCAATATTTGTAAATTAGATAAAAGCCATTTTATAATATTCATAGGTAGGTATGTTAATTCGGCCTTTTTGGCCGAGCGACGTTTGAATAGAATTCAAATCAAATTGTCAGTTATGGAATATTAAAGGAACGATATATATGAAGAGATAATTTTTGAAGGAGTCACTTAAAAGCTAGCTATTTTAAGCTTTACGCTGTATCACCCCTATAATCTGGGAACGTAGTGTACACTTTGTTCCCAATAAAACACTTCCGCTCCTCACTTTTTGCTAAATTCTAAAGGCATCGCTTGTTCAGTGGCGGAACTCAACACCGTGCTCCACTTCTTTACTAGAACAGAGAAATAAAAATATGAAATATTTCATTTCCTCAAGTGGGGATCGAACCCACAACCTATCCCGTTTGTGCCCATGCCTCACGACTGGGCTCAATAAATTTATATGATGTTAACTCATGCCTGTGGCCGTGACACTGTAAATACATCCATGTATACTATGTAGGTAGCTCGCCTACGGGCTTACCCTAAATATATTATGTTCTGGTCTTGGAAACAAATATATTTCGAGACATTAACCACATGCGTAATTGTGACGCAATGTCCTTTAAGTATTTATATAATAAATAAAAAATGTTTTCATTTATTTATGCGAAATAATGAGAAAAATAATAATAATAAGACACTAAAATATCTACATAAGGTTCATATTTGGACTTCGCAAATATGACCATGTTTCCGAATTTCGTGCAAAGCTCAAGTGGCTCCCAATTCGACTTCGCCGGAATACACATGTTCTCTGTCTTCTGTATAACGTTCTTTTCAACCAGTTTTCCCCTCCATATCTTAAAGAACGATTCAAGTTTTTAAGTGAATCACATGATCTCTCTCTCCGCTCCCAGAATACCTTATCTCTAAAAATTCCTTCCCACTCATCTTCCTTTTGCACAAATTCTTTTTCAATCAAATCCGTACGCTTGTGGAACTCTCTACCAGTAACAATTAGACAAGCTAAAACATTACCAACCTTTAAAAAAA
>JAKRZM010000821.1:6839-37854 GCA_036379175.1 Heliconius cydno galanthus | reverse complement strand
CCTAATAAATAAATAAATTAATTAATTAATTATTGTGGCTTCGATTCCCACTCGGAGAAATTAATTATTTTCATTTTATCGCTGTGACAGCGTGAACGTTGGGCGTGGCGTTGAGTTTCACCAATCAAAACAAAATGTCTCAAAAATTGGTCAGTGGTTGGGGAACGGATTGTGATATTCCTAGGTTCCCTCTGCCTACTCTTGTATATGCGGGAAACAACGTGAAGATAAAAAAAAATCAGCCCACCATTTCTTATCTTCTCTATGTTATGAATTTGTTAGAAAATGTTCGTGTGTATGTAAGCATATTTATTTCCAAATGAGAGAATTTTTTTAAAGAAATAAAGAGAAATTAAGAGGTTTTGTTACCTTCTATTCAATAATCCGACCTAATTGATTTGTGTTCAGTCCACTCCCCGCGTCCGCCTCGGCCGCCTCGTCCGCCTCGTCCGCCTCGTCCACCTCGTCCGCCTTCGCTCGCCGTAATGAGAACAATTGTTACAACGGTTTGCTTCCCTTATAATTGGATTATACGAGTATGTACATTGAATACATCATTAGAAACGCTTTTATATTAACAAAATAATTTTTATATTTTAGAAACATAAATGTTGCTAATTTTATAAACATTTTGATCATTAAAAATATATATATATATGAAGAAATACTTACAATCTATACCTTCCCTCCTTTATTAATATTATTGCGGAAGTTTGTTTACTGCATCGCCCTAATCTCAAGAACTATCGGTTCGAGTTGAATGAAAAATAAAATTAAAATTTAATAGTTAAAATTTATTTGACGTAAGTTTAGTTAACGTAAGTTTTAACTGTTACTAACAAGTGGACTAGTGTTTTAATTAAATGAATTTATTATTATTATTATTAATAGTCCATCTATCGTTAATTGTTTCGACGTAGTCAAACTCTAAACATTTCATTAAATTCTAAATAAAATAGTTATTTTTTAAGCTAAAATTCACAAAGTATATTTTTTAAAGGGAATAATTAAAACGGCCTCGATTCCCCGCGTGCTCCCGCGTACCCAAGTGGATATTTAATCGCCAAGTTATTTTTATTTATCGAGGACGAGGTGACACAAGTAGGTCGGACTAAATAAATATACGTGTTGAAATGTCATGATTTACTCAAATTTCTTAACTCTTTTTCTTTATTTATATTAAAGTTATATATTTTGATTGTTTTTTACGATTTAATGGGAGATAGGCGTTACAAAATAATGTAAATATTTATGTAATAAGGCTTTTTAGGCTCTGGCCAGTCGTGGTAAACGCGATAGGTTGTGAGTTCGATTACCATTCGGGGAAATGAACTAATTTTTAATAATACTTTCATTTCTTCGCTCTAGTACCAAGATAAAAACGCGGCGGTGCTTAACATGTAATTCCTTAAAAATTGCAAAAAGTGGGGAACAGAGTGTTTTAACATTAGGTTCCTCTATATGCGGGATACAGCGTGAAGCTGAAATAAAAAAAGAAAAAAACAAGAATATTAAATAACAGTTCGTTATAATTTATGAATCATTTTATACTAAGTTCACTTAGAGAGTCATTCAAACGTAATTATAAACTCAATGACACTTATTAAACTAATAATCTCAAAGAGACTTTTAAGCTATTTAAAAAATTAAGTACCTACACCAAAAATATTATATATTTAAGTATAATTCAGGCGTCGTGAAACGGAGGATCGAGCTCTTGACGGGTGTGTGAAGGTTGTGTCTTCTTATCCCAGTCCAGGAAATAAAATATTTAATATTTTCATTTCTTCGCTCTGGTGTCGAGATAAAACGCGGGGTTGAGTGCCGCAAACACAACACACAACGCCTCCAAAATTCGGGGAGCGGGGAGCGGAGTTAGGTTCCTTCAGCGTACCCTGCTATATCCGATATAAAACCTCAATCTAAAAAAATACTACAAATCTCACTCCATGTCTTTCAAGCATAATAACGAGGTCAATGACACTTATTAAGCTAATAAATAGCACCGAAAGTAACTTCTAAGTTTCTAGCTATATAAAAACTTGGGTACACCAAAGATATTTTTAAACTTTATATAATTAAGTTAAAATGAAGGCTCGGAGCGATAAGAAAGGCATTTCCTGTAATGAATGAGCCATCAGGAGGATCTGTGGAGTCCATGTTAAATGTGTAAAGTTCTATATAAATTAGTCCTCTGAGATGCGAGGGAGGACGGGACCTCACTTCGTGAATGATGAATTTTTCATTAAGATTAATACTGAGATAATTTGTTATAAATTTTGTTTGGCTGAATCACTCGATAAATTGGGTGGAAAAAGATAATTAGAGTTAAATAAAACATTTTTAGGGTTCCGTATCTCAAATGTTAAAGGATTAGAATAATACCAGGACCCTTATAGGTTCAGTATGCTGTTTGTCTGTCAAGACCATTTATCTCGAGATCGTGTGGATGTATCAATATGAAAATTCAGATCTACGGTCCCTTGGAGCACAGAAAAAGATAATATTTTAAAAAAAAGCAACTATTAGAAAGAAAATATTTCAATTCATCTTTATAATGCCTGTAGGATATAAATTCAAGTCTATTTTTTACGTCCATAAACGTAAACGAAATCTATTATTAAGACATAGAGTTTTAAATCACTCGACTCGCAATTTTGAATAGTCGAAGTTAACGCCGCGTATTGTCTTGTTACAACAGTGAGAAAACTAAACTAATTCGTTGCTCTTAGTGGGAATCGAACTCACAACTGTTGGGTTCACAATGGAACGCCACCACGATGGTCTCAAATTTAATAAATTTTATTTTATACTAGAAATATTAATAAAATGTTTAATAACATTAATTGTAAAAATAAAAGAAACTTATTTTCTCTTTGATATATTTTAATATTTGCCTAATGACCGTATATTATTTACTTGCATATTAAAAATTGCTAAAATAAACAGCTTTCCAGTCAATGCAGCGCGCGTCTGTGGAATAAAACTAACTTTGAAAAGCTTTTAGCTAAATTATTAACTTTACCAAATAGCTCTTTTTATTTATTAAGTATTTGTGAATATTTAATATATTTTTCTTTATTTTTTAAACCTCACGATGTATCTAGCAGGATAGGTAGAGAGAAAATGGGAACCAAGTGTTACTCCAATCCAATTAAAACATTTTCGTTCTCCACTCTCCACTTTTTGATAGCCTTGATTTTTTTGTTTTTTTAATTATATATTACTTTACATTATACGATAAAGATGATAGAAGCCAGTTCAATTATGTTATAGATAACGATAAGAGGTTAGATTCCTCTGATACAATACGAAAATACTTTTGCCTCGGACTATTATTTTAATAGTACAGTTATTACTATACTTTTAAAATATAAAAAAATATTCTAATGAAATAATAATTGTTGAAACAATTCATACCAACAATGCTAAAAATTATAAATTCATTACAAAAAAGCTTTATTATTATTTTAATTTTAATGTTACCATTTTTCAATATAAAAATAAAAAATAATTAATAAAAAAAAGCAAAAACTATATGATTCCGGCCAGGATCGAACTGGCGGCCTTCTGCGTGTAAAGCAGATGTGATAACCACTACACCACGGAACCACTGCGGTAAGATGTTGAAATTAACATTCAAATTATAATTTTAAAATATATTATCATAAAGTGATAGTACAAGTGTCATTGACCCTGATAGAGTAATATAAATAAATATAGGCTAGTAACAATCTTGCTCTACTTGTAATGACGTCATCGTCACGTACGTACATGCTGACGTCATTGCGGCCATAACACTTTGTAAGGAGTACAATTTGACTTTTTTTCTTAATTTATTAGGGAATCATATACATATAGGTATATAGAATTTAAAAATGTTTTATTATTAATTTATATTTTTTTAACTTTACCTGTATAAACCCTCCTCCCCACTTTGTTTGATTAAAATATAATTGAAAATAAAAATATATAAAAATATCATCGTTATCGGTGTACTCCGCACACAGCAGCGTAGGCTTATAATAATTGGTAATCTTTCGAGGCATTGGAGGAGTGGCGAAACTCAACGCCGGGCTTTAACCTTGGTGCCAGAGCAAAGACATGAAAATATTTAAAGATAATAACTCATTCCTTCGAGTAAGGACCAAACCCACCCGTCCCGTTGCAGTGACTCAATTTTACGTAAAAAAAAGCGTAAAATACTTCAAAATAAAACACATCAATTTATATAGATAAATAAAATATAAAATAAAATTTACTTTAAAATTTACTTAAATATAAAATAAAATTTACTTATTTTTGAAACTTTAAAATTCAACGTCCTTTATGTTGTTAGCATCTCTGTAGGTCGATATTTACATATTTTCTACGAGTATATCCTCTTCTATACTTCTACTCTAGAATTCAACTTCTACTAAACTTCAACTAAAATAAATAATGTTTACTAACATTTTAGTTTAAGAAGTTTCAACTCGAACTATTTAAACTTTAATGAAGCAACACGTTACGTCCCAACTTACTTTGAAATTTTAAATTAAAGATTATTATCTCGCTGAATTTCACTTCATTTTTGCAAAAATACTGAAAATATTTTTCTAAATGTGTACTAGTATAATCAGCTTAGCAAATATGCGACGTCTATATTAATATTATGAAACTGAAGAATTTATTTAGTTGAGCGCACTAATCTCAGAAAATACTGGTTCAAAAAGTTTTGTTTTTGTATTGGAAAGTGAATTTATCTTAAAAGATATGCCCTCATTTTTAATACTTTTGTAAAATTTTAAAAATTAAAACCGCGTTTGCGGACATATATACATACGAGTATGGTTAAAATTGAGAATCTTCTTTTTGGAAGTCGGTTAAAATATCAAAACCTTCTCCTAAATGTAAATACTATTCCGAAAACCGCATCAAACCCCAAAAAAAATTGATTTTTATGTTTAAATAATAATATTTTATTTATATAATCTGTTAAAAAAACCTTTTGATATAAAAAAACAGTATTTGAAAACATCCTAAGCTGACATTTAAGGCAAACTGAATAAAGATCATTAACAAACTCAACGCAGATATGTTACTTCCCAAAGGAAAACCCCTTTTAAAAGTGTCCTATCGTAATTTATCGACTGCCGCCTTCGAAGGTGTAGCGCCCAAATCATTCCGACATTAGAGAAATTGATATTTATAAGGAGAAATTCCAATACTCACACGTCTGTCACGTTATGAGCAAAGATATTTTTTCAGATTTATTTTTATCTTCTGTTCATGTTTTATTTCTTGGGAGGTTAGCTAGAGAATACGGAGAGCCAAACCCTAACTACTCTGCATATCTACTTTGCCTCGTCCAATGTCATCAACCTCTCATTATACAAACCTTGGCCAAAAGTGTGACTGTAAACACGACTGGTCGTGGGTTCGATCCCCAATCGAGGCAACGAAAACGTTCCGCCACTCAACACGCAATGCCTCCAGAATTCGACGAAAAGTGGGAAACGACGTGTCCTTACACCAGGTTCCCTCTGCCTACCCTGCGGTGTGTACTAAAACTGTATGATTATAATAATTCCGAATAACACTTAGCCCACAATTATCGTAATTATTTCATTAACAGTGCTCGAGGGTTTCATCTGTCACGCTCATTACCCGATAGTTGTCACGGCAATTTAGGCAATAACTGCGTTTTCCTAATTGAAACAACCACAACGTTTATTATATTTTAACATCTATATTAGTAGTGGTGGCCACTAGTGGCAGGGATACAAGCGTCTGACTGTAATCGCTACAGGTTGTGGGATCGATTCTCACTCGAGGAATAGAAATATTTAATATTTTCATTTCTTCGCTTTGGTTTCGAGAAGCGCGGCGTTGAGTTCTGCTACTCAACACGCAATGCCTTGATAATTCGATGGAAATTGAGGAACGGAGTGTGTTACCCCTAGATTTTCTTGGCTCACCTATGTATGCGGAACACAGTGTAAAGCTGAAAAAAACAAAACGATAACATTTAAAATATTTTCCTAGTATGTGTGTCTGTCTATGTCATATATATTTCATGATTATTTCCATTTGACCATACGAGCGAAGCCACAGCTATAAACTAGTTTGAATATAAAACTTAAATTCCTATTTAAGAACTACGCAAGCACGTCTACATACAACGCGACTACCGCCAGAGCACCGACAAGTAACTTTTAATGACATCTCAGACGCAAACAATCCCGCACTTCACTCACGCCTCGGCTTCACTCAGATCAACTTTTAATGAAATTAACACGCTTCATACTTAGTTTTGAAATTAAATAATTTACCTATGTGTTATAATGTTAGGTTAGGTTAGAGGCCGTAGTGGCACAATGGTAATCTGTAACAATGACGATTTTGGGTTCGATTAACACTCGGGATATTGAATTAGTTTTATTTTATTTGATATGGCAATGTCTTAAAAATTGGGAATTGCGTGGGGAATGAAGTGTGAAAACAGAAGAAAATCTACTGTTTCAATGTTCGTAAGAACAATATTTTTTTTTAGTCTCACGCCTGCATTAGAGCAGGGTAGGCAGAAATCACCCACAGCCATCACACTCTGTTCTCCACTTTCTGCCAAATGTCGAGTATTGCGTGTTGAGAAACGGCATTCAACGTGAACCTTGTTACCAGAGCGATGAAAATAATCCATTTCCTTAAGAGAGAATCGAATCCACAACAGTCGCCCTTAAAATCACACCCATGTTGGCTGCCACTTGGCCACGACGTCGTCAAACCAAATTCGTTTTTTTTCTATTAAAAAGTATTGTAGGAATTACTACTCTTATCTAGTTTCATGAATCTAAATAGACTAATTGAGAATTAATTAATTTATTTATTTGTACTAAAAGTCTTCCATGGAATGAAAGGAGCCGTTCCAATTGTATATTTAAAATTGAATTTCGAATTACTTTGTCTCGAATTGAATTGAGGCCGTGGAGGCGCGGGGGCCGGCAGCCGGGCCGTGACGACGGTTGTAACTTCGATCTTGTTCGATACCCACTTGGGGCAGAAAATTAGGCGGAGAGTGGGGAATAAAGTGTCCTAACACTTGGTTCACTCTGCCTACTCTGTTATACGGATATAGCGTGAACTATAAAACAATGTTAATCTGAGTAGGCTAAGATAGTAAATTGACTTAAAATTATGTTCTTTCACTATATATGAAATAGGTGATAGTAACAAAGATATACCTAGTTATGTACTCATAAATACTTAATTGTATGTACTCATAAATACTGAATTGTTGTAAATTAAGTGTCCTAACATTATGTTCCCAGGTTCCCTCTGTCTATCCTGCTATGTGTGGGATACACATGCTATGTGTTTACTTTGCTATATGAACATAAGCCTGAAGCTATTTTTTTAGGTTTTAACTAATGAATACCTTTTTTTATTTATACAAATATAAAAAAAACATAAAATGAATGACAACTTAGTAATAAGACCTCTCAAAATATTTCAAAGCTATGATTGAAATAATTATTATACAATAGCAAAAGTTACAGCTCTTAAGTTTTAACTTACAATAAATTATCTATAGCTAAAAGGGAAAAACCAGTGGGGGGTCCGTGATTTATCTCGTTCTGTTCTGCTGACGACGTCTTCTTTACAACAATTATTTTCCGACGCGACGCGCTGCTAGCGGATATATGAGGGAGATTTATTATTCACCAGCTTTTGTCCATGGCTTGCGTTCATTGTCATTTATATGGAATGAGTTGTCATCAAAGTTAAACAATATTATGAGGAATATTGCTGTGTTAGCTGTTTATTTCTCGTGTGTTAGAGAAATCTATTCGATTTGGTTTATTTTGATTGGTTTAAATTGAAAATTTTACTATTTTTTAACCGACTTCTGTAAGAAAAGGAGGTTATCAATTCGACTGTATTTTTTTTTTCTTGNTTTTTTTTTCTTGTTTTTTTTTTTATCGAGCAAGGCTATAGAATATATTATTAAAATAACGTTAATTGTTTAGATGTTATCTATTGTCCTACGATGAGAGACTTAAATCTTATCACATACAATAACTAGTAAAAGCTAGCACTAAAACACATTTAATATGTAAAATAAGAATAAATAAATCAGCTTTACGCTGTATCCTGCACACAGCAGTGTAGGTAGAAAGAACGTAGTGTAAAAACACTCCGTTTCTCATTTGCTGCCGAATCCTTGAGGCATTCAGTGTAGAATGGCGGGACTCGACGCCGCGATTAGCTTCGACATTAGAGCGAAGAAATGAAAATAGTTAATTATTCCGTGTTAATTCAACCCATAATCATCGTGCTTACAGTCAGAACGACGAATTCCTAATCGAATGACGAAAGCGTGACGAACTTTACTTAACTGTGAAAAACAGTAGTACGTACAGTACCAGTACAAGGTCCCGCACTCGAGCGTTTGTCACGTCGACATCACTATCTAATACTGACTACATACTTCAACACTAGTACAAGGTCCCGCTCCGAAGCGGTTGTCACGTCGCCTCTATCTAATACTGACGTCAACTCTCGCATACTTGATGATCACCAAATTACTGTACACGTACAACCAGTGTTTATTAAGTACCTACAATTTACATGTAATTACCACATTACTACTATATTAATATTTAAGAATATATATCGAGGGTATATAATATTTATTTAAATTTATATTTTTAATTCTTCTCTCTGATGTCGAGGCAAAACGTGGCCTTGAGTTCCCCTCAACTCAACGGGCAATGGCTTCACATTTCTGTGACCATTAGGTTCTCTCTGCCCACCCTGCTGTATGTGGGATTCAGCGTGACACTATAAAAAATATAATTTAGTTTATTCATAAGTTACAAAGACATGACATAATAATGCATGCAATACATATATCTGGCACCAAACATAAAGACGTATTCACAAAAATGTTGGCAAACTGCAGTACTGTCTCGTCCCATTAATCAGGGTTCAGGGTTCAGACCCACTGATGCCAGGTCGTTGAACATACTATCTCGTATGAAATAACTCATACTGTATATCTATTGCTGTTTTATTAAGACTTGGCTTGCTATATTCATATCGAAGAAGAATCACAGTATGAGGCTGTTAACGTGACGGTTTTGGGTTCAATTCTCGCTTGGGGGAATGTATTGTTTTCTTTAGTCCACTCTTTTAGTAACGAGCATATTTTTATAGCAACGAAAAAAAAATACTATAATTATACACTCTACGGTTTTATATATATATAGCAAAATATAAACTTAAATTATGTTTTTATTAAAGACGTACTGAAAATAGTACAATTATAATTACGTCCTTGATATACTCATATGTACTTACAGAGTGCGATGCATGGAAATATATAAGACAGCTTTTAATGTATGAAGAAATGCATTTTCTTAATATTTTTCTTGGAACAATACATTGAATATGTAAGGGATGACTCGTAGTTCAATTGATACACGTAACTTATGATATCACATATGAATACTTTAATAGATGAAAAAACTGCAGCTTTTTATGTGTTTTTTATTAAAAAAAAAATAATGTTCGAAGTCTGCAATAATAAAGAACCTATTAATATAACCCTGTTTTTCTTGCACTTTTGATAAGACAAATAGTTTTGTCGCTAAATTCTATCTTAGTAAACTAAGAATAACTACCAGGATAATTGAGGCCAGTCGTGGTACTGGGGCACAAACGTGTGACTGTAAACGCAAGAAGTTGCGGGTTCGATTTCCACATTTCTTCGCTCTGGTGTTGAGGCAAAGCGCGGATTTGAGTTTCGCCACTCAACACGTAATTTGGGATATTCCCCAGAGTAAAAATAAAAATGACGAGTGGAGTTTGTTAATACTAGGCTCCCTCTGCCTTCCCTTCTCTCTCTTTCATATAAAAATGAAAATCTACAAAATATCACGTGTATATTTAAATAATTTCCAAGCTCGTCACAGTGACCCGTATAAGATACATCATACTATATTAATCCGCAATTCTCTCTCGGGACTTTAGCCTAAAACCCCTACTGCAGGGAATAGTCCATTTTACGAGTACACAGTCCACGGGGTAGGTAGTACGTTTATAATGTCGACTTGTATAGTAAATTTAATATTATAGAGGATATGTAGTGTTGTTTAAGCATATCTTGTAATATTATTTAAAGTGCGGCGTTCAGTTCCGCCACTCAACACGTAATGTCTAATAAAATCGACGGAAATTGAGAAAAAGAGTGTCTTAACAATGAGGAGAGACTTTTGCCTGCTCTATTAGGCAGAAAAAAGCGTGTAGCTGTCAAATAAAAATATTTCAAACATACGCAGATACCAAGCTAGACACAGGTAAGTTTGGGAGCCTAGTAATAGGACACCTCGTTCCCATTAAGACACTGCCGTTCCCCATTTTCCGTTCTGTAGGCATTTGGTGCTACGTACCGGAACTGAATGCCGCGGTGTGTCTCGTTACCAAAGCGAGGAAATAACAAAATATTAAACATTGCATTTCCTCGGATGGGCATCGAAGCCACAACCTGTCGCATCTATAGAGGCAAGCTGCGCCACTGGCCTAATATTTAATTGTAAAATACAACTATACATTTAAACTATTTCAATAAGTTTAATAAAAAAACGATATATTTAAACATTTACTATTATATTAAACATTCAAAGTAAAGAAATGCAAGTAAAAAAATATCAAAAAGCTTATCTCGTATAAACGGCGTGTAGCAAGGCGGTTAGCGGCGGTGGAATATGCACCAAAATATTTACTTTAGCAATGTACCGCATTCCGTACTGAAAGTGCTCTCGAAACTTATCTTGTTCAGGCTGGCTTACAACTTATAAAATTTAACCTTTCGGATTTGAATCGTATTTTTGGAAAATTTCGTAGTATAAATAAAAAAATAAACGCTCGCACGCTCGCTTCACGCTGTATCCCGCACACAGCAGGGTAGGCAGAGAGAACGTAGCTAGTAGCCTTTTTCTAGAGGTACTGGTTTTGAGTGGCAGAACTCAACCGCACGCTAAGCCTCGACACTAGAGCGAAGAAATGGAAATATGAACGTAAATAAATACTTCACTTCCTCGAATGAGGATCGAACCCACGACCGTCGTGTTGCAGTCACACCCTTATATAGTAAAGATAATTTTTTTAGATTTATTCTGTATTTTTCATGTAGCTGTTTAGAAAAGGGAATTATAGCCTGGGGGTACTGCGTTCGACTCTCAGTCGAGCTTTTTATGATCTTGCCTGTTGAGTTGCTTACGTCTTGTGACCCAAGCGAGGTAATTAAAATATTTTTTTACGTCGCGTTACAGCAACACGCTGTGCCACTGTAGTGTATATAAAATGGCATATACAGGGTGGATTGTTTGCACCACTTTAAATGAAACCACAGTTTTAACTACTCTATAAAAGCCTAATATAATTTAAAAAAAATTAACTCCAAAAATGAAAAAGTTATTTTTTCAAACAAAATAAATAATAAAATTATCGTTTTAAAATAAAATGCCATTTGTAAAGTATAACATAAGCACGCACACACTTACCTCTCAAAGCGGCAACGTCGTACACTTATGTATGCGTCACACGAAATACAGGTATGGATAAAAATCGTGAAATGAAAAAAAAACCCTACGTCCAAACTGTTGAGGTACCTTGGTTAATTTCTTTAGTTCTGGGTTTGAAATATTTTATCCTAAAAGCAGTTTCAGTAAAAGGAGCGCTGCCTCTTCCAGTATAAATCGGCATTATAAAATGTTATAAATATAGAATAATTCAATAGACTTACAGAATATATGGAAGTTTATAGTAGTTGACATCGAGGACAACCAAAAGATTTTACCAAGCTACCGTCATATATTTAAACAATTCCATCTGATTTAACAGCACCATCAAGTAATAAATACCAATATTTAATTAGATGATTTTTTTAAAATAAAAATTCTCACAAAGCTCGGCTCGTGAAAGCACGTTTTACGTCAAACGCAGCTTTTGCATGAAAGCCCTGTCTATAATTAAAAGTCATGGGCGTTATTACGTTAAAACATTAATTGTACATTAACCAATAAGTTACTTGTTTTGTTGGCAATAAAGTTGAAAATTGCGTGAACATATTCTGCTTTTGGTATCTGAAAATATATGGAAATGAAAACGTTGATGTATATGAAATAAGCTTTTTTAATTTATTTTATTAGAACTTTTAAGTCTGATATCGTTTACGAGTTAATATGGGAAAAAATGAAAGTTATTCCGTTACTTTTCAGTGGCTCCCATGAGGAACAATTGAGGTCTTTCGAATTATATTGTAGGGTCACACTTAAAGAAATTAAAAAAATAATAAAAAATACACCTTTTTTTACAATTATTCTATATCGCATAAATATGTATAAAAAAAACATTTTTTAGTAATGAAATGTTATAATATTTTATATTGTGCCTCGTAGGGTTCCGTACTTCAAAAGGAAAAAACTGAACCCTTATAAGATGTCTGATGTCTGTCTTTCTGGCTGTCAAGACAATTTATCTCCAGAACGTGTGGAGGTATCGAGTCGAAATTTATATGGAGGTCGAAGGAAGCACAGACATGAAGCTTCTAAGTCAGCGAAATCTAAAGTTACCAGAACTAATGCATTGTTTTTGCTGCATTTTGTAGGAAATTCTCCGCACAATCGAAATTTTTAGGGTATTTCCCCTAGACCTACAATTATGAAATTTGACATGAAAAAAAACTTATAATACAAAGAAAGGAAAAAAAATCGAAAAGAGGACATTTTATTATACAGACAAAAACAACTTTTACAAAGCTATTAGTAGTTATCGTTGATCTACTATTCGGGATATTGGATGTATTTGCTTTACTCGCTCTAGTAATACGACAAGCCGCAGCGTTAAGTACCGATACTTAATGTCTCGAAAACCAGGTGCCTGGGAACAGAAAGTCTTAACTCTAGGTTCCCTCTGTCTATCCTGCTATATGCGAAATAGAGCGTGAAGCCAATTATTTTTCATTATAAATTTATAATTAATAAATGAAATTAAACTATTCAACTGGTTTGTTGGTAATTTAAACACAATATCGAGGTCGTTTGAGCCTAGTTAATGTTAGTGTAAATGATCGCCAACACCGCACTCCGCGTGTCCGCTTTCATACAATAACAGTTAAATAATTAATTATATCTAATTATTACATAGTTTCTAGTTTCATTATAACGCGTATTCGACGAAATAATGAAATTTAATTTTAAATTATCTAAATATTATTCATGATTTTGGTTAGTCATTTGCTCATGTAAATGGCATATTATAAAACCAAATATAAAATATAAAATAACACAATTCACGATATTTCTTATCATGGCCCAATGGCACAAGCAAGTAACTGTAAATAAGACGATTGTGGGTTCGATTACCACTTAGAGAAAAGTTATCAATATTTTCATTTCTTCGTTATGGCAACATGGCAAAGCATCTCATTGGGTTCCACCACTCAACACACAAAAATGGGGAACGAGTGCCTCAAAACCAGATTCCTTCTGCCTACGCTGCTATATGCGGGAAGCTGAAAAAATGTTTAATCATGACTTAACTCTTTTATAATCAATTTTCCCACCACGTACTACGGTTACGTATATCGTCATATCTTGGAGAAAGGCACTAAAACGTTATGAGATATGAAAGTGTATTGCCTACTGCCTACACAGCAGTGGTGATTCGTCAAATATTACTTAGCGAAGGAGTTCATCGATCATCGCGCCTCAAGGGCGGCGGTATTTCATTTGGGGTGTCGCGATGTGTCGACTTAATACATACCAAATATGAATATAGGTAAATAGAGATTGATGCGTGTAATATTATGTTATAATTACTAATTTTTGAACATTTCTTTTGTAGGTTCACGCTGTATCCCGCATATAATCCTGCTATGTTTAGGGTAGGGAACCTAGTGTATGACATTCCGTGATTCACTTTTCACCCAATCCTCGAAACATTGCGTGTTGAGTGGTAGTGGGATACAACAGAATAGATTTGATCTTCGCTTCACCTTATTTTTTTTATTATTATAAAACGATATTTTTTTATTGAAAAAAAAATTATAATATGTATACAAAGTTTCATGATTATCGGCTCAGGCTAAAGTACGATGATGAAACGACTAATATAGAATAGACAGTCATTCAATTGTTTTCGTGAAGTGCGCGCGTCTGTCGATGAAGTCTAGAAGTTATTTATTTTAATAGAAAAAGTTTGTTTTCACAATATACTCTTGCGAAATCAATCAAGTTCAGTTCGAACTATAACTTTTCTGTGCACGATTTTTCTTCGAATGAGAAACATGAAATGAATACGGAACTATGTATTTATTTATGTCTTAAAACGTAGATAAACTTAAATCCTAGAGTTAGGTAGGTAGTAGGTAGGTAGGTTGCGACCCTGGGAACCTAGTGTAAAGACGACGTTTCCATAGAGATACTTCCATTCCAAATTTTCCCTCGAAGTCTGGAGGCAATGCATGTTGAGTGGCAGAGCTTAACGCCGCATTCTGTTTCTGTATGTCAATATATTATTAATAATGTCAGTATATTTATTATATACTATTATTATAAGTTATTATAATTGAAAATTTATATCCATGTAAAATCTTCAATGATTGTTTTACGTATATTAAGAATCTTCGCGGACGTCGTTGCAATAACAAGGGATGGTCTGGGGGATGCCAAAAATAGAAACAAGCGAGCGGATAAAGAAAAATTGTGACGTTCTTGCCAAAATTTTGTACCTCGATTTTAGCAATTTATGTTAAAATGTTTTTATAGTGCTGTTATTTTTACTTTATATTTATATATTTATACAATATAGAAAATAAACTAAATAAATTCGTAGTAAAAAAAAATGTACTACGAGCGACTTTATCTTCTTCGTCTAACACTAAATTGTATCTTTACCTACCTACTATCTAGATACCTATAATACCTAGGTAGTATATACCTCCTAGATGGCAGGTACCTACTTCTAGAACGTTCTGTACATTTACATGTAAAAGTTGTTCATGCGATATGAAAATTAAGAAAATATCATAATTTTAGCATCAAATCTAATAAAAAAACGATACAAAATTTTACATTTTTTTTACGTATATATATTCTATATTTAAATACATTTCAAAAGTGTATTTGAAACTTTAAAAAAAATACACGTTTGACCGACAGAATTTCAATTACTAGATAAACCGCTTTGAAAACTAAAAACACTGCATGTAAATGTAACGTCACGGTACAATGCGCTTCCATTTGATAGGAACTTGCATATACTAACTTTTGTACTGTGAAAGTTAGAAATATGGAAAATTATCAAACTATATTTTATCACCTTTTACATAGAAGTCCATATTAATTACTTGTTTTTATAATTTTACGCTTTATCGTATAAACGGAGGGAACCTAATATTAAAACACTCTGTTCTCTATCTACACGATTCTGAAAAACGCCGCGAACTTAACACAAAAGCGAAGAAATGAAAATACTTATGAAATATTTAAATACCTTGAACAGGAATCGAACTCACAACCTGTGGCGTTTACAATCTCACTTCGTGCCCATATTACTAAAACAGCGATAAACACTGTATTAACAGCGTTTGTCATCATTTGGTGCTTAATAATGCTCATACTCTACTACAGTAGTCGCGTACAGAAAGACTAGTCAATGAAATGTAATGGATTTACCGGCGTAGTGTTGTTACCGCTACTGCTATGTAGGCCGCCCACTGACACGGTTTTAACAGAATGGATGTACACTCTGAATGTTTTAAAGTAATCGAAAACTCAATTTACGATGTCATTTAAATAATTTCATTTTAATGTCTTTTTTTTTGTTTGTCTCAGATTTTTAATAACATGATAATGGGTTCGATTCCTATTCAAAATGGGGAGTATAATATAATATATAATATTATAGTTATAGTTTTAGTGGCTCGTTTACACAAATTAACGATTCGAGTTCTATTGAAATGATCTATTATGATTTCTAATAACAATAGATTTATCTTGATATTATGGTTTATTTTGATTTTAAGATTATTGCAGGTGACGCAGAGGGAACCTAGTGTTAAGACACTCCGTCCCACAAAATAAACGATTTAAAATCGCAATAAAAATACACTTGCATTTAATTCACATAGTCACTGTTTGATAAGATGATATATCACAACATATAGAAGAGACGTCCGGAGCAGAGCGAGCGCTGCCCGCTTCGTAACGAGGGTCGAGGAGATCAATTTATAACACGATATCCTCCCACACTCGTCGTAGATAGATTTGTCTAGTCATATGTTATTACTAGCGGACGCGCGCAGCTTCGCTTGCTTATTTAGGGGTGAATTTTAATAAACCATGAAACACGTGTTCAATGAAATATTTTTAAGAGTCTCAATTTTAAATTTTATAAAAATCGGTGCCGATTTATTTTTTTTCCATACAAGCTTTTAACCCATATTTCACCCCTTTATGGTCAATATTTTTCAAAATCCCTTCTTAGTGGATGTACGAAGGGATTACGAAAGATTACGAAAGTAAATATCTGTCCAAATTCCACGTTTCTACGCATAGTGGTTACGGCTGTGCGTGCGTCTTACCCCAGTTAGTGAGGACAAGTCCTTTTATATTATATAGATTATTTTTTTCTAATTTAAAGGCAGATATTAATATAAAATCTTAAAACAGACTCAAGAGGGTACACATGGCGTAGGGGTACAAGCGTGTGACTGTAAATGCTATAAGTGGTAGATTCGATTCCCACTTGAGATAAATTAAATATTTAATATTTTCATTTAAAATTTTGGCAACCAGCCAAAATTTGACGGAAGGAAGGCAAGTAGTTTTGATTCTTTAGTGCTAGTCCAAGAAAGAAAACTATTTAAGCGGACCGGCCAATAAATCGATAGCATGTAAAGAGAAGATGGAGAAATAGATTCCCATTCGATTCATACAAGTAAATATATCTCGCAGTACTCTGACAGTCAACTCCAGAATAAAACAATATCTAATCTATGGAATGCTTTTGAACACCGTATATTGCTTTGGATATGTCCTGAATAATGGATTCCTTTTATTTTCGTCACAACTGACGTTGACTTTTATTTTGGCAACGCGAGATAGAACGAATTCTTTCCATAGATTTTTAATAAATGAGAAAAGTAAGATAAGTTTAAGTTTTATCTTAAGAAAACAACACTCCCGAGTTGAATTATTTTCATTTTCTCGCTGAACTTTCAACAAGAAATAGATCGGTGTTTAGTTCCGCTACTCAGCGCCTCAGGGTGTCGAACATTTGACGGGAAGTGAGGATCGAAGTGTCTTAATACAAGGTTCCCTATTTATCCTGCAACATGCGGGATACAGCGTGAAAAAAAAAACATTGAAATATCCCTATTTTTCATCTGTCAAACACAAAACATTTAATACAACGCTAGACTCATTTTATCTAATGATCTTTTCAAATGTACGACATTAGCAACAAGTAAAATTTGTATTTAAATAATATCTAAAATCTACAATTTTCATACGATACTGTAAAATGAACAAATAATTTAAATTATTTGCCAGCCATATAGGTACAGTACGGTCAACAAGTTGTGGCTTCCCTGAAGTTAATTTTAGAAGGCTGTGCGGATTTGATTTTAGGATTTTTCTTACTTTTGCTATACTCTTCCATATAGAACAATGCGCATGTGCTCATAAAACTTAACTTCAGAGTGGCCACAACTTGTTAACCGTACTGTAGGCAGGTACTCGAACGCCACCACTGTCGATAACATGCAAATTAAACTGGAGATTAACTACGAATGTCGATGTACTGTAACAGTTACATCAGTCAAATGTATGAACGTTTGATAATCTATTTATTAGACTGTTTGATTCCAACTATGACAAATTATATGGAATATTCATAGATAATATCTATTATTATTAAGTTAGTGACTCTATTTGAATTGTTTTAGTGTTGTTAAATATTATACTTTTAAACCAATGAAATATTATTTGGTTTTCATATAGGTTTTCATTCGTACGTTGCACAAAACCACTAACGACAATTTAGTATTCATTAAAGAATAAATATTTTAATTTCTTCGCTCTGGTAACAAGGGAAAGCGTGGCGTTCATTATCGCCACTCAACCAGAATTTGGCGGAAAGGGGAGAACAGAAGTGTCAGAATACTAGGTTCCCAGGTTATCTCTGCCTACCTTGCTATTTACAGCTTGAAACACAAATACTTATACTTGCCCTTAATTATATGAAAATAATTATATAGCTTATGTACCTACTTTAAAAAATAATGAAATTATATAATAACCAATTTTTACAATAGCGATCAAAATAAAAGAAAAGAAAATGAGCAAAGCATTTGTTCTCTCAGCGTCTTCCTACAGTTACACTAAGCACACTAGTATAGAAGTACTGCAGTATAGAAGTACTGCAGTATAGAAGTAATGTAGTATAGAAGTATTGTAGTATAGAAGTACTGCAGTATAGAAGTAATGTAGTATAGTAGTATAGTATAACCCACTCTAGTACACTGTAAGTAGTTCCACAGGCATATAATCCAGTTACACGTGACATCGTTGCCGCCGCACTATAATTCAATCTAGTTGTGCTTGCCGCTTGCTTTTTTATACGTTTACTTCATTTAGGTCGGTATTTGTTAGTAAGGTTTAATTCTGTTTAAGATAAAACACTGTTATTTTAGTTATTTTTTATTATTTATTAGTGAATAATTAGCAGAACGCTACAGGTTGTAGGTTCGATTCCTAGTCAAGAAAGCGAAATATTTAATATTTTCATTTTCTTACACATTCCATTCGCAATGCCTCCAATATTAGGCGGAAAATGGCAAGCCAATTATCTTAGCAATAGGTTCCCTCTGCGTACCCTGCTACATGAGGTAAACAGCGTGAAGCTGAAACAAATATTAAAGCAGTTCTAAACACGCACATTCCCTCACATAAAAATGACAAATGGAATTCCAGTAAGACAATAAACTTACGTTGTTCTGGTTATTGCATATTCCATACCGCTCGAGTGCTCGCCCACTCTGAATGTTGTGAGAAATGATAAATTGAAAATACTACACGCTCTTTCCTCCTCCATAAGGAACACAGGTATGTGGAGAATGAGGTTTATAACTTTATTTTATAGAACTAATTTTGTAGCTATTACTAGCATAATAAAAATATATTTTCAAATATTCGTTGTAATGATTTTTTCAAAAAATCATATCAAAAGCTAAAAAAAGCATTTATTTTAATAATATTAAATATATATAGATATATAATATATTTGTTTTGTATAACATAATTATTTACAATAACCGACGTACCAAAGACTTTAAGTATAACGTCATTTATATAAAGCTAACAAGAGACCTCGTTGAGCGTTGAACAAACGTCCCGAAGGAAATTAGTACGATATTGTGTATCGCCCTTATCAGATGCAGCTCTGCCTCGTTGTGTACACCTCACTGTGTGCTTACTTAATAACTTAATATACTTCCTTAGACTTAACATGAGGCTTCGCCCGCTTGACCTGATAGTAATAAGTAAAAATTACTATGATATATTTTTAGTGGTTATTCTGACCCTAAGTACAGTAGTTTAGATCGAAATAAATATCTGCTGCTTGCCGAAGTATTTTAGTCGATTTATGTAATACAAATATAGGTAACATTTATAAGTTTATATTATACTAGCGGCCCGCCCGCGGCTTCTCTTGCGTGAACTACGTTATTATTAATTTCTGTCTCCATGAGTACCTGCGTCCTATAAGGGACGTCCATGCAAAATTTGAGACTCCTAGCATTTGTAGTAATAAAGTTTCATATAAACTTTCAACCCAAAAAACAACCCCTTAGAAGTCGAATATTACAAATTATCGTCGTCGTCGTCGTCGTCGTCTTAGCGAGCACCTACGTCCTATAAATAACTCCTATGCAAAATTTGAGATTCCTAGCACATGTAGTTTCTAAGATTTCGTGATGAGTGAATGACATTTCGATTTTATATATATAGATATTTTCACACAATATAGAAAAACTGCATTAACATTTCATATACCTATGCATGAGATGAGCGTACAGCTTACTTTGCAAAGATTGCGATCACATTCTCCCAGAAATACCAAGGTTCTCCGTAATACAGTCATAGCTTTTGGCAACGTTTGTTCTTATTCTTTCAAATTCTAACGTTAATCCAAAATAAGCTTTATATACAAAAGCAATAAGATTTAAAATTCTAAAAATCGTTATAATGCAGTATAGTGCATCTGAAAGAGGCTGTCAGGCAATCGTTTGTATCGTGTACGTAATCGCACCTACAATAGAGGATTTATGCGATCAGATTATAGTCGCGATGGCAATTCAAAGTGTACTGCTTGGAGCACTACGCTATATTTGGTATCGAAGCTTTATATTATAGTTATCTATAAACGAAATCTTAAGTGATACTTAAAATAGAAATGTATAATATATATTCTATTTTAAACAATATACATATATGATAAACACAGTCGTTAGCGTTAATTTCCGCCACTTTACAAGCAAAACCTTTAAAGTTCGGCAGAAAGTATCCTAACACTAGGTTACCTCAGGTTCCCTCTGCCTACCTTGCTGTGTGTGGGAAACAGTGTGAAGCTGATTTAATATTTGACATATATTTTTAATTCAATACATTTATTTCAATAATAAATAAAACACTATGAACCTCTTAATATGGATATTTAATGAAGACGTCTATTATTTATTCCATTAGGCTCTCTTAAGGAACAAAAACCTATATCTGGTCACGGATATTCAGCTCGTATCATTAACTCAAGGCCAGTAGAGATGTAGAGACGTCGTCACGCTCAAGGCCACGCTATCTTTACAGCGAGCGGCCTCCAGTTATTATTTACGACCTCTCGGAAGTAGGCTGATGTATGGCGAAATAAATATTATACGAAACAATTCGTGTAAACAAGGCTGATTTGGTGATTTGTGTATTATTATTTGGTATTCTTATAGAATACTAGCGATCTGATCGGCTTCGCCCGCTTTAAGATTTTGTTATATTTTAAGTAAAAAAAAATTTCACATTAATGTAACCTTTGTAACTTTGTAGAAGGAAAAGAGGCAGACCCCAGAAAAGATGGGACGACGATATTAGAAAAGTTGCTGGAGTGATGTGGAATAGAGTGGCCCTGGAGAGAACTGAATGGAAAAAATTGGCGGAGGCCTTTGCCGATTGGCAGACAGATCCACAAATAATAAGGAAAAATCAAATATTACAATTAAATTAAATAAGTATGTGTATTGTGTTGTAATTCTCAAAAATGTTACTATTTGATCTGAAGAAAAGGCTAAATTATTATTTATATTATTATTATTTAATTTTGATGTATAAGTTAAATTTCATCTAAATCCGTTCAGTAATTTTAGCGTAAAAGTGGATAAACAACCAACCACCCTCAAGAACTTTCATATTTATAATATTAGTACCATAATTATATATAGAATAAATTAATGATTTTATTAAATTTATTTACTGATAATATGAGCTGAAAACCTAATTTTCCGTATAATTCAATAGTAACTAACACAGCAGAGCTCGACACGCGTACTGGCACCGTTAGTACCAGTAAATAAATGTTTAGCTCTTCTCCAAAGAATAAAATTACAGCTCACTAGAGAAAGCGGAACTCGGAAAGCGCTGGAAACTTTCACAGGAAATAAAACATGCGCTTGAAATGAAGTGAACGAGGTCGTTCGTAATTGTGTTACCTAGATACGTATGTACATACATACATACATACTACTCGTACTCGTTTTAACTTGTATTATGAAATTTTTTGTGTCGACAAAAGAATCTTTGTACGTAAAGTTTTATTTCCTTTCCTCTAAATGTTAGCCTCGCGTGTTGGGACTAACAAGTAGAGCATCGATTACACCGACAGACGTGCTTCTATTATATTATATTTATGTTTTTAAGTTAAGGTTTTTTTTTATTAAGATTTTTACTATTAGTTGTTAATTAACTTAAATTAAATTACGATCCTTTAAATCTTTCAATATATTTTAAGGTAATAAAATTAAATATAAGTAAAACTTAAATGTTTCTGATAAAACGCTATTAATCATTGCTTACCAAATTTTGATAAAACTTTACCAATTTATTTTAAAATAGCAAACAATTTTATAATAAAATGAAGACAAAAACATGACAGGTAAAAGAGGCCAGTCGTGACGCAGGTTGTAGGTTCGATTGCCACTCGATGAAATATATTTTTTTATAATTTCATTTCCTCCTTCTATAACAAAAATAACAAGGCAAAGTGTGGCGTTGAGTTGCGCCATTTAACAAGCAATTCTTCCTGAATTTGGCTAAAAGTGGAGAACGAAAGTATATAATTCTTACGGAGTGTATTAATAATGGGTTAATAGGTTCCCTCTTACTACCCTGTTATACACGGGATACAGTGTGAAGTTAATAAAAATCAAAAAATGGCTGGTAATAACTAAATTTTGATATTTAAGCCTCCTACTCTATTATAGTAACAACAAAGTTTAAATAGGTGTTTAATAGCAGCTAGCAGCGTAAATGGTGACCGTACACGTACATACATACATACATATATTAGTAACGTGGGCGGCTTTTAGAGATCTGCGGTGGCTGCGGTGGCTCTACGCGCTACGTACGACCGTTACGCCGCTACACCGCTACGGCGCTACGGCGCTACGCCGGTATGTGACGTAGCTCCTGCGGTTATAATACATTTGAAAGTATCACGTTTTGTATACTGTAAATGAAGATTATTGAGATTTTCAGTAGATTATTATTTTTTACATATAATAAATGCCAGAGTAAGCCTTTTTTTTTAAATTTTATAATATTAACAGTACATAATTAGTAAACTCACTGTGTTCTTAACCGATTTTATTAATAAATTAATAAACATAACAGATATAATAAGTTCTTATTAAAATCAAAAATACAGACGAATCAACAAAAATAAGTTTTCAAATGATTTGCAGCTATCACCGTAGTAGCGCGAGCTAGCTGTGAATTATATATTAGCGTGACCGGGTGAAGGCGGGTGGGGACGGACGAGGACGGGCGGGGGCGGGCAACGGCGGGTGAAGACGGGCTGAGGCGGGCGAGGGGCAGGGTCGTGTTTGCACGGTTAATTGTTCTGGGCGCCCCCGAGCGGGATACTTGCACGTAGTATTCACGTAAAGACAACCCGCGAGAGAGATATTACAATGCTATAATAATATAATACAATGCGAAATAAATAGATTGCCAATATTTGAGATGTATTACCATAGGTTTTTTGTTTTTGATAGAATAAGACGAACGTTGACGGGTAAAAAAAAATTGTAAAGGAATTTTGTCCGATGTAGTTTAAAATCCAACAGAATTTATATTGAAAAAGATTAAAATTGCGCTGCAGTAATACTAAAGGCGTGATCGAATCATTTAATTTATTTTTAAATATAGTGTTGATTTATTTTTTGATTATATAAATCCTTTTGGATTAAAAACTATGTCGGAAAAATCATTCTGAATTCGAATTGATGACAAAAAATTGTATCGGCCTCACACGAAGTATTTTCATGCCCTAGAAAAAATGTTTAAAGACTACAAAAATATTTGTATAAACTTATTTCTATAGCTTCACGGTGTATGTATCTCGTAAGTAGCAGGATAGGCAAAGGGGCCGCTCTGCCTATCCTGGTCCTCGGGACCACTTATTACTGCAGACATTTATTACTGCAGACTCACTCTCAACCCAACTCAACGCCGTGCTTTGCCATCATAGAGCGAGAAAATAAAAATATTAAATATTTTATTATCTCGAGTGGAAATCGAACCCACAACTCCTCACTTATAGACACACCCATGCGCCCCTGCGCAACGGCTGGCTCGGTGGGTAAACACATTAATCTTCTACGTAAATATTTGTAGGTTTTTGTACAAACAGCAAAAACAAACAATCCTGACATTTCAGTCTTAAACTTGATTAATTTTTATTAATATTTAAATTATATAAAACTTAATAGAAAAATATAAATTTACCTAAACCAGAGCTAGCCGCGACCTCGTCTTAGTTATAACATGCCTTATCTCGTCGTGAGATGTCGTGTCTACAGACACTTGTGTAAGCCGTCGAGACACTTTAAATGAAAATGCTGTGCATTCTGCTCAAATTGGACGAAGTGATATTTAATATTGTAGACATTGCTTTTTTCTATTATGAATAATATCACAGTGTTAGCAATAACAGCGGAGAAATGGTACTAGTACCCCCCTGTCTTAGTACTATTAAGATATCCTATCCTATATCTTATAAAACAAAGTCGCTTTTCGTGTCTGTCTGAACTTTCTAACTCTTCTTCTTCTAAACCACCCAACGGATTTTTATGCGGTTTTCACCATTAGGTCGAGTATTTCTCAGGGAAGGTTTATATATAGTTTATTATTTGTACATTCTTATGTAAATTAACATAAATACGATAAATGTGNATATTTGTAGGTTTTTGTACAAACAGCAAAAACAAACAATCCTGACATTTCAGTCTTAAACTTGATTAATTTTTATTAATATTTAAATTATATAAAACTTAATAGAAAAATATAAATTTACCTAAACCAGAGCTAGCCGCGACCTCGTCTTAGTTATAACATGCCTTATCTCGTCGTGAGATGTCGTGTCTACAGACACTTGTGTAAGCCGACGAGACACTTTAAATGAAAATGCTGTGCATTCTGCTCAAACTGGACGAAGTGATATTTAATATTGTAGACATTGCTTTTTTGTTAAGCAATAACAGCAGAGAATTGGCACTAGTAGCCCTCTTCGCTTATTACTATTAAGATATTTATATTATATTTTCAAAATACTTCAGTATTTACTTATTTCAATTGTATTAGAAACTAGCGTAGATCCTATCCCCATACACGCCTATTGCTAGCTAGGCAGAAGGAACCTGAGAACCAAGTGCTAAAACATTCCGTTTCTGAAAACATTTCGTGAGTTGAGTCGGAATTCAACGTCTCGCTCTTGTATCGTTACCAGATCAAAAGAAAAATAAAAATTTAATATTTAATTTCCTCTTGTGGAAATCGAACACACAACCTGTCACCTTGACAATCAAAAATAAACTTTTAAAATCATCATTTGTTATTACCGGTATTTCTAACCTCTATTTATGAGAAATACCGGTAAATGCAATATATAATAGTAGAAGCACGATAAGCACAGCTAGACAGCCAGAGCTAGCTCTGAGCGCTGCGAGGTTATATTAGCGGGTCGTCTCTCGAGAGCAGTTAGCGCGATGCAAACAGTTTATACCTCTCGTTCTATATTTTGTTTGAAACGTTGCTTGTTTTGTGTTGGAAATTGTAATTTTGCGGTTTCATTAAAAACTGTGGGAATTAGCAAATTAGTTAATGTCAGTAGGTTCGGAGTTGGTGATCGTGAGGTCTTATTTGGAAGTCTCTTTTGAAATGTTTGTGCTATTTGTAGCAGTAAATTTTGTGTTGAAACTCGGGTTAAGTTGGGATTATATGACATCCAACGGAATCTGTTGTTGTTTTTGTTCTTTGATTCAGGCGTTCTCAACATGCCCAGCGGAATGTACCCCCAAATCCTGACATGTCAGTTTATATGCCTGTAACGAATGTTATAATTAATATATTTTTGCCAGATAAAAACAAAATCTGTAAAATATTTTTGATTTGCATATTATATTCATTATTAGCTTCACGCATTATCCCGCACAAAGCAGGATAGACAGAGAGAACTTACTGTTAAGACATTCCGTCCCCCATTCTTCCCTGAATTCTGGAGGCCTTACGTGTTGAGTAGCAGAGCTCAACGCCATACTTTGCATCAATACCAGAGCGAAGAAACTAAAATATTAAATTTCTTCAAGTAGAAATTGAACCCCCACAACCTGTCGTATTTACAACCACATTTTTGTGCCAATGATACTAAAAACATCAAAAACTTGAACACACTATCAATTGATGTTTAACCTGTCCAATATGATTAAATTGATCCTATTCCATCTAAATTGTATTAGGCTGGTCCAATATTGAATCTAAGTAGTAATCTAATCTATTCATGGAACATCCATTTAAGCTCATGAGAGAGAGGAGGAGAGGAACTAACTAAAGTTGATGTCGGCATTGAAGAGCAATTAAACACCACTTTATCAGGCGAAATCGTGTTGATTGCTTCCATTCATACGTACGAATATGACTCCAAGTTGCTTGGAAAATCCATATCTGACCGCAGCCGGAGAGATGGGGAGAATTTTTAGTAGTATTAATTTGGTCACGTTTGTCTATTTTAAACTTATTTTATTCATTTTTGTAGTTATTCTATTCTCTTTTTTCTTTTTACATAAATTATGGAAAAGATTTATGTTTATTTATGACGACATTTGTGAAAATCAATATTTATGTAATATATATGTAGAACATAAACTACATAAAATGCAATTACACTATGAAATTTTATATAAACAACTAACAGATGAAAATAATACTTACTTAAGTTTATTTAAAATAGAATAACTTTATTTTTAATAACATTTTTTTTAAAAAGAGTGGTTGCTTTAATAAGAACTTTGAAGGATAAAAATTTGCGAGTAAAGTTTGTGATATTGAGTTTGATTTAGTTCAATAAGACGTGATTTAAACTCGTGTGATAAATCTTAATAATAAGAATAAGTGTTGAGACTCTTTTTCTCTTTTTGTCCAATATTCAAGACATTGCGTTTTTAGTAGTGGAACTCAACCCCACATTTAGTTTTGTTATTAGAGCAAGGAAATAAAAACAATACATTCACCTAAGTAGGACTCGAACCCACATCCTTCGTGTTTACGGTCAAGCATTGTGCCATTGCGCCACGATGCCCTCTAATAGAGGATTAATGTTTCGTTATGAATAAAATATCTTCATTAATAAGATTTTTTTTTTAATTAACGCTTTATTCTTAGGCAGAGTGAACGGGCACTGCGTTAAACAGTACATAAGCAGTAACCTCCGATAAACAGTACGTATCTTATTTTTAATAAAAAAATCTAATTTAGAATTCATCTCGTAAGTAAACAAACTGATTTACGAATTTTCCTAGAGAAAATTCCAAGTACGTACACAAGACTATTGTCTCATCTCTTTGCTAGAAGTTCGATCTACAAATATTTGATAGAATCTCTATCGCTCGAGACTGTTTGTGTCTGTCGGAGGTATCTACAAGCTATAGGCACTCTGAGGAGGCTTAGACTAAGACTTCTTTATTTCCTCTTAAAAAAATAGGCGTTTTATATATTAACTAGCGGCCCGCTCGCGGTTTCACCCGCGTGAACTATGTTATTATTAATTTCTGTCTCCACGACTACGTCCTAGTGACGTTATGCAAAATTTGAGACTCCTAGCATTTGTAGTAACGAAGTTTCATACAAACTTTCGACCCCAAAAACAACCCCTTAGAAATCGAATATTGCAAATTCCCGTCTTAGCGAGCACCTACGTCCTATAAATAACTCCTATGCAAAATTTGAGATTCGTAGCACTTGTAGTTTCTGAGATTTCGTGATGAGTGAGTGACCTTTCGATTTTATATATATAGATAACGACGATGAGTTATTATTTTGTGACAGAATTTAATCTACTTCGTTTACATGTACTTTTTTGGTTGGGCAGCGTTGAGTAACGAAAGAGAGAGAGAGAGAGAGTGACAGAACACGTAATGTCTCGAAAATTAAAGGGAAAGTATTCAACGAATTATCTTTACAGTAGATGCCTTCTAGCTACAGTACTAAATAAAAAGCGCACTACGGAATAAAGCTAAATTTATATTTTTTATTTATTAGGTTCATTTTCCAATGAACTTAGATAAATTAGTTTTATAGCTTTGTTTTCTTGTTAGCACTAGACGCAGTCAAAATGATTTATTTGACTTCTTTTCACATCTATATTTTCAATCACTTTATCTCGTCATCTAGACGTCATCGGTCCACCTAGGTATAATACTGCCGATTTAAGTTAAAATAATATAATTTTAAGTTAAATATAAGTTAAAATAATAATTTAGATCTAGACAAGGCGTTTTGTCCAATGAAAAAGACGTTCTCAATTTTTGCATCATTATTTAAAAGAATTAATATTTCAGTCGGATTATCCTTAAAATTACTATAATTCAACATAAATTAATAATGTTATAATTAGTTATTAAAACGACGGCCTCACAAAAAACACTTTCTTTAATTATAGAGTCCCAAAAAACACATATTTCCCATTCATCATCATGCCCTCGTACACGTTATATACAGGGTGCACTGTAAACCCACTTATTATCGTTTGCGTTCCGAGACGAATATATGAATACATAGAGTATGATCTTGCACAACTCCTCGTCTACAAGTGCTTACTCATGCAGTGCATTGTCTGAGCGCTGGGAAATATTTGGGTGACCTACTTTATTTAGCGCACCTCTGAGAACAAATCTGACTGGAATACTACACTAGTTGAGGTGGATTTTTGTTATGGAACCTGGTAGGTACCGGTAGTGCTGGAATGTCAAGTTATTTAAGAAGTATTTTTTAGTATTACGCCTTATCTTGCTTATTGTATAGTAGGAAGAGAACGTAGTGTAAAAACTCTCTGTTTTCCGCTTCCCAAATTCTAGATATTGTGTTTGGCGGAACGAAACTTTGCGAGCCTAGTATTAAAACACTCCACTCCCCACTTTCCGCCGAATTTGCTTTGCCTCGAGACCTGAGCGAAGAAAACGAAAATAGTGGCCTGGCCTGGCCTCTAGTTATATGGTGCTTTTAAAATCTTTAAATAATATGTAGTTGTGTATGTAATATAAAATGTTCTGAATACATAACATCAACATGTTAATAAAGGGGCGCTATAAATAGAACCTGACCTACTTGTTTCCCCCTTAATTTATAATAAAAACTAGGCAACCAAGTAACACTGCGTCTTGCAAAACAATCTTACACACTTTTGTATAAATATCTCACCTTTTTTAAAAGATCTTGTATGAGCTTTTATAATATCCTTGGAGGGCGTTAAGGTTAGACATTCTGAGAATATTATATTTTTTTTAGCTTCTCGCTGTAACCCGCATCCCGCAGAAAAAATGAGAGTGGGGATCGAATTGTCTTAGGAATAAGTTGCCTATGCCTTTTCTTAATAAATAAAAAAAATCGACGGATAGAGTAAAAAATATAAAAATTGTCACGAATCTATCAAAATATTGTAAGAAGTTTAAACAATTCCTCTGATTAAAGTATTTCCCCTGGTATTGTGCCGCGGTGGCGCCTGTCGCCGCGGACGGACCTGGAGATGAACTTGGAGCTGATGAGCAATTGTAAGTAAACTCAATCAGAGACGAGCGGAGGGCGCGGGCGAAGGGAGAGGGCGGAGAGAGAGCGACAGTCGATTCATTAAGTTACACATATATTAACATAAATTTTGTGTTATTGCATTAGCATTATAGAAATTTAGAAATTCTCAGTACAAATATTAATCTTTTAACAATTTTGAAGGCTCTTAGAGTGTAAAATATTGAAGTAGTGTCTAGTGTTAAGGCACTCCGTTCCCCATTTTCGCCAAATTCTGGAATAATTGCGTATTGAGTGGCGGAACTCAACGTCTCTCTATACTTTGATACCGTCTTAGTCATGATATACTCCTATCTTCAATGAATTTTGCATACATAAAGACCATATTCACATATAAAACTTCAAAAATATGTAAGTTGAATTTCATATAAAAATTTGTTAAACTAGTCACCACTACCCGGTCCGTCGTTTAACAAGATTGATGGCGCCGGCGAAGGCGCAGCCCGCGGGCGCTCCATCGGACAGCATCGCCTTGAGAAATGACCCGCGAATATATTATCTGCCTTTATCCGGGGACGGGAATTGATAGCCAGGGTGTGGGGGATTTTAAAATGACAAGACTGATAGAGATAGATCCGGGGGGAGTCTTGTGTGTTGCTTGGTACATGTTATACATACATATGTGCTCTATAATATAATTTTTACATAATAAAATAAAGATAGAAATATTATGTTATTTGACTTATATTACGTTTTGTATGTGCTCATTAGATTACAGCCTACTCGTCGATTTCTTTACTAAATTGTGTTGGTTTATAACAGTTTAAATATTACCATTATAGAAAATGGGGTAATTTCATTCTCCACTCCACACTCTACTCAACACGCAATGCCTCCAGAATTCGGCAGAAAGTGGGGAACGGTTGTCTTAACACTAGGTTCCCTCTGCCTACCCTGCTGTGTGCAGGATACAGGGTGAAGCTGATTTTTCTTAATTTCATACATTATTGGCAACCCGTGAGTGGCTTTAAGAAATGGTATAAAAATTTGAACTAATTTCATATAAAAGGCAGCAAAATTAACGCTTTAATGCTCGTATCTTTTAATTCTGTTGACTTGATTGCATTGAAGCTTGATTTCTTAAATATCTTGAGACAAATAGTTTTGACAGACGGACAAAAAAGTGACCGTAATAAGGGTTCTGTTGCTTTTCGTGGTACGGAACCCTAAAAATATTACGTAACATAAGTGTGTGTATTTGTACTAATAATGTCGATATTATGGTAATGTTTGCGGAAGAGTCTCAGTGTGCCAGCCGCGGTTGCCAACGGGAGCAACGCCCGCGCCGCTATTACTTAAATAGCTACGCTACTTACAGGGTGTTGTAATGTTGTGTAATATCGTAGAAAAGATTACATAAATTATATTAAAAAAAAATGAGTTTAATATAGTAATAGATATTAACTTAATTAATTTAAATTAGTAAATTAAAAAAACAATAAACTAATTTTGTAGTGCTTACAAAATATGCTTATAAAATCAAGTAATCCTATATCTTATAAAACAAAGTCGCTTTTCGTGTCTGTCTGTTGTTTCTAACTCTTCTTCTTCTAAACCACCCAACG
>JAKRZM010000820.1:464210-505197 GCA_036379175.1 Heliconius cydno galanthus | reverse complement strand
TTTTTTTTAGTTTCACCTGTCACCAGGATATACCTGCTTTACCTATATATATATAACGGAGCGTCTTAACATTATGTTCCCTCTGCCTACCCTGCTGCGTGCAGGATACAGCGTGAAACTGTTTTTTTAGTAGAAATAGATACATATGAATTCAAAATAATAGACAATGACCAAATTTTATATTTTTAAATTATAAAGATACATTATTAGTTTTATATAGCTTTATAAATGTGTTTTATTGGTAATTGGGCAGTACCACCCTATAAATAGATGAAAAAATGAAAAGTTGATCGTCTTTCGGAGGAGAAATGCACAAACATAACATATACAATTATACATCTGAAAACTAGACAACTAGCGTCATCTTTCAGTGATACAAAAAATCTATGCCATTACAGCCATCTTACGGCAAAATAAAATAGCTTCAGTAAATACTCACCTAAAAGGTTTACGTCCATAGCTCGACGTATTACAGAAAAGGGAACCCATTCTAATTCCCCGAGAGCACACCACGACTCGCAATTGACGATCGCCCACAGACCTTGAGCGCCCTCTGGCAGATGATCAACGATATACAGAGACGCCGACAGAATCTGGAAAACAAGCTTACGTCATAGTTATATTGAAACGTGGAATGAGGTCGCTAAACGTAATGTTTATACACTTTCCAAATTAAATTTATAACAAACGTCACTGATGCCATTAATTTCATCTCTACATTCTAATTCTTTTGTTTGACCTTTTTTTAAAATTAAAATATACTTGTTGTTCCACTTTTATATTATCTATGAAATATAAAAATATTTTAGTATAATAGTGGTAGAAAATATGAGGTACTTTCTGCCTTTTAATAATAATATTTTACTATTATTTTGTATTTTTCGTTTATATAACACAATTATATTATCATACATCTATAAACATTTTTATTAAAATTACGTTTCCGTGAAATAATATACACCAAAATTTACCCAATTTTTATAATATACATCAAGATTTTTCGCAACAATTCTTTTATTAAACCTGAAAAAAAATCTAATAATTATAGCATTTTCTTTTGACCTACCTACCTTACCTATTATTCGCGTTACAACATGAAATTGTTAGCTGCGAGCGATACAAGTACAATATTCGTTCCGAAGACTTTATTAGACTTTATTAATAATCTCGTTAACCTTAATAATATTTGTCTATAAATTATGGAAGCTTACAAGCTTAGTCGCTAGGGGTGATGGCCGCGTTGGTGTTACACACAATGTGTCTAATACAATGTAATGTAATATAAGTGACATAAATTAAAATTGTTATTTTGTATAATAATAATGATTTAATGGTACATACGTATCACATACATATCAAATGAATCAAATATTTTAGACACGTAATCTGACCCCATTTTGAAATAGACAGAGCGAGTGCTAATTATAGCTTTTTAACATTTAAATGAAACTATTTAACCGGATTAATCGTGTATATTTAGTACTTATTATACATTTTTGGGTACTATTATAATCGCGAACATCAAAGACCTTATTAGGTACTATATATAGTAATTAAACAATGAATAAAGGTATCCGGTATTTTAATTTCTTCGCTCTGGTATCGAGGCAAAGTGCGGCGTTGAATTACGCCACTCAACACGCATTCCGCCTAGAATTGAATGGAATGTCATAACACTAGGTTGCCTACACTGCTCTGCGCGGGATACAGCGTGAAGCTAAAAAAACAAATAAGTACTTCTACTTATAGAAATAATATACGTATACTATATATTTAGAACAAAGCATAAACGAAAGTCTTTAAAATAATGTTTACGTATAAAGAAATCGAACCTATGAGACTTACTCACTGTTTGTGAGTGTGAGTATTGAACTCACTTAACACTGAGCTAACAAGATCGATAAATTTAGAATAACTTACAGTATTTGCTGACTGATATTTAAATGGACATCGATCATTTATATTTAGATTATATTAAATTAAGAATAGAGTTTTTATTTATACTTTATTAGGCTAATAATTCTTGTACTATTATCGTTTGGATCTAAATGTAGCTATTATTGGAAACGTAAATGTTTGTCATACTCTAGGCAAGACAACACTGAATTAGATTTGCAAATGTAATACAGATATTTCTATTGAATACGAAATATTATGAACAAAAATAGAAAGGAAATACGTAGGACATTGCGACATAATATTTTAAAAGCCGATATATATTATATTGAACTTTTCATCAATTTCACAAGCTCAAATTAAATTAAAGGTACACGGAAATAAAATAACAAGCACAAATTGGTTACATGAAATTTAATAGAAACATATCCATGGTTCATTTAACAAGGCTCTATAAATGTTTTATATATTTTAAAAAAGAAAATACCTCGATGTTAATAAACTGTGAGTTAGGATTGTTGTATTTTCTATTTTTAGAGTGATAATTCCACGCTGTATCACGCGTAGCAGGGTAGACAGAAGAAACCTAGTGTCAAGACATTCCGTTCCCCACTTTCCGCTGATATATCGAGGCATTGCGGGTTGAGTGGCGGAACTCAACGCAGCGGCTAACCGTCTCGTCAGAATTACACGCTTGTTCCTCTACGCCACGAGGACGTCGTCGGTTGAGTTTCATTTCATTATTTTTATTTCATTTTCAAGTAAGTTCTTACGTGAAGTAAGCAACAGCGTGATATATAAGTATAAATAAATATTGTCCCGAGTCAGATCTGCGCGTATTATTTATATGTGAGTAGAAAATTATCGAAAGCGTAGGTAGCTTTTGTTGTAAGAGGTTTCATGGGCTCCTTTTTAACCCGACTGCGCGACGCAAAGGAGGGTAATAGAAAATATTTCGTCTTATAATGAAGCTAATAAATCCTAACCAATAATTCCGACTGCATAAAACCAAAAAAAAAAACAAGCCCAGGGACAGGTAAACCTGTTAAAATACATTAGTGAAAATTGACATTAAATTCGTTAAGCCGCCTACAGTCCTAAAAACGGTTAGGAACCCACAGTGGGCAAATTCTACTCGCACTTCTCCGGTTTTTGTTTAAAATTATTATATATTATAAAATTATTATATATTATTATATATTATAATTATATATTATAAAATTTATTATAAAATAATTATATTATTATAAGATTATATACCTGAGTTTCTGACGTTATGTCAAGTTGTAGGGTGTGCAGTCTGCCCGAACAGTCTTCTTTCAGCATATCAGCATCAATATTTCCAGCTTTATTTTGAAAGCCCGCAAACACATGGTACCCTAAGTCGTCGAGCCTTCGGGCCAGAGCGTTTCCTATTACATTGTCGCATCCTGTCACCAACACAGCTTTGCCAGCTGCTGTTACCTGCCGGAGACATTATGGATATTTTAAATAATTAATATAAAAAACTATGATATATAAAAATATAGTTTATAAAATTTCATTTTATAACGATATTTTTATATTTTTCAGACAAACAAAAGTTATCTAATATAATTATTGTGCGATTAGGAATTTTTGAATTAATCTAAATTAAATTATACAGTGAATGAAATTTGTACTATAGGATCGGGCGAGTGACGAAATAAAGTTTTCGTTCAAAATAGACGCCGACAGGTTGATTGATGTCGGTTATAATAACTGCTGAGTGAATATTTTATTCATTTGGAAGTAGTTCCAGCCATGCGTGACGTGATGACGTTCAAGGTAACTATTTTAGGGTTGCCTAATCGTCAATTCTTAATTCTACCTTCCTCTCACTGTTTCCAGTCACGCACTAATAAAAGCGACATTTGCATACAATATAATATGTTTACTTATGATTACTTTTAATTATGTCACATGTACTATATGAATTAATATAAACTAAGGTAAATAGATATTATTTAATTGCATAGAAAGCCTTTTTAAGAGATACAATAGAACGGAATACATGAACAATATAGAAAGCTAGATGGAAGTCATAAAACCGTCAGCGTATAAAGGATATTTCATAAAATAAGAGATTTTATAGAAAATACACCTTGCAAGTGATTTTATTGTTATAAAGCTATTTCAGGAACTATAATAAATATTACTTGGACTTATAAAAATAAAAACTTCCGATGTCTCGACAAAATTCTCTCAAAAACCTTCTTTATAATAGAGAAACATATGGTATGGCTATAATAGGTCAGAAAGGACCCTCCAAATTTTAGTTTCTTATAAACTGCACAATGTTCAATAACTGTCAATGTATGTAAATATATATTTTGTGTAATATTATAAAAGCCTATAAAAAAGCTTATAAAACCCTATAAAGGATTATTAATTTAAAAAGTACTCTTTGGACACATCACACTTATAAATGTTAGAAATGAAAAAGATTTAAAATATATATTTAGGAGTATCTATTTTGCGAAAACGACCGTTAACCTATTTTTAAATTGGACTTTCCAATAGAGTGGATGACGCAAGTGTATGTACCGAGATTGGCAACACACACTGCAAACGCTACCTACGACTCCTACGAATACGTACACGTCTTTAATTGAATCGACAAATTATTTGTTATTTATTGATTAAAACCTCACCTCGCCCGCCTAGTTACAGTTATAATACGTCAATGAAATAATTAATTATATTTTGTACTTATTACTAAGATAGTTAAAAATCAGCTTCACGCTGTATCAGCAGGGTAGGCAGAGGGACAAGTTAAGACACTCCGTTCAACACTTTCCGCCGAATGCTGGAGGTATTGTGTGTTGAGTGGTGGACCAGAGCGAAGAAATGGAAATATAAATTAAACAAATATTTGTTAAATATATATTTTTGTTTAATATTTTTTACGCTTTCTATATAGAAAGGATAAGAAGCTAGAAATATAAATTTAAATAAATATTCAACAAAGTTTTAGCTACCAAATGAACTTTACTCACAAAAATATTATTGTTTTTTGTGGTTTTTTTTTAAACAGTTTATCTGAAGATACTATAGAAAAGAAAATAAAACAAAAGCAATAAAAATTACACACCTAATGTGTTCCATCATTTATTATTTTGCAATGAACGCGTGTTAAGCTGTCAATCACTCACCCTCACCCTTATCACTTTAAATGAAAACAAACTTAGCGTTTAAATAAAATTATCCATTATTAGTCTTGTTCTTGTTTAACATTTAAATATTTATTATTTATAATAAACAAGTTTTAAAATAAAAAGTGCTTTTAAATATTATATGAAATCCACCATATAATATACAATATACACATGTACTATTACTATATACATACATAGATAATTACTGAGTTAAAAAATAATTGGTTTCTACAATATTTTTTAGAAATAATTTTAAGTATTTCAGTGATGTTTCTACGACAACTTAAATTAAGACTACCCATTTAGAAACATGCACTTTAGATATGTTGAAATTAATCTTATTTAAAAAATACTCTGACAGAAAAACTATTTACCTTAAGTACCTCTTTAAACACGTAATTTAATTAAAATATTTTAAAATTATAATTTTTTTAAAGCTTAAAATTTCAAAGCATAGCTCATATTTTTACATGTTTTTAATTTTTTTATTAACATACATATTATTGGCTTGGCGTGTACAGCAAGAAATCAGATATATTCTCTACATTTATAAGCCTGGCCAATTTACTTTTTAATTTAGTAAAATATCCATTTATTTTATTAAACTCACAGAGCCGCTCCCTCTGGGGATTCGCGACCTTATTTGGGATCTTTTGGTATATAATTACTCGCGGGGCAACGCCCATGTAAAACAATGATATAATGTATCTAGTACTATTAAGATTTCTTCATGAAAACTATTTAGTTGGTAGTACCTACCACAAAACTAAAGCATTAGAAAAATAAAGAACCATTTACATATTATATATTATTAGAATGTTTATTTTCCATCTCTGTGATATTAATCCAATTTTTTTTATTAACATTCAATTAATCAAAAAGGTTTGTTTTTATTTTATGTTATATCTTACAATATTTTTGTTTTAGTAGAATGACATATTAAACGTTACCATTCTCTACTTTCCGCTCTGTTGCGCTAGTTGCGAAACTAAACGTTTATATAACATTTTTATATAGACACCAAAGGTAAAAACAGTTCGTCCAGTTGCCTCAAACGATTATATTTAGTTGAATTTGAGTGAGAAGGTTCGTAATTTATATACTTACAAGTTAAGTTACATAAAACATCTACCTCCCATTTCTATGATGGAATAAGGCCCCTGATGCGGCTATAAAATTGTTTATAGACTGGTAATGGAAAATTCGCTACAAGAGTCACTTCAGCTTATGCGCGTTTATGAAATGGATTTTGATAAAATGAAAATGTTTATGTCCATTTTCAGTTGTTTCGTAATTTTCATATTGTAAATTTAATATATTGGCTCTTACTTAGCTTAGCTTAACACGTTCTTACAATGTTACTAATAAACTGTTCTTTTCAATTTTCGTGTCTTGTAAGTAGTAATCGATCGATTGATTTTAAATAAAATAAACTGATATCGAATAAACTTCTCCTTAATGTTTATGTGTATAACAATGGATTTTATTAAATACAATTATATATACATGTAACCTGAAAATAAATCACATATTACGAATGTTTAATATTTTGTAACTTTGTCGATATTATTATTTTCAACGATGACTTGAGTGAATTCAAACAAATATTTGTGCGTATATATTACAGTATTACTGAACTCATAAAGCTATTGAATATTAAAGCGAGTTACATTAGGTTAATATGCTCGCAGTTCCAATTCGGTCCGTCTCCTCCCGCACCACATGTGGGCGTTCCGGCGCCTTTTAGTTTTCATATATTACAAATTATTGAAAACTCACTAACTTATTCATTTTATAAGAACTTATAATATTTATACAATTTAAAATCGTTATATTAAGCTACAATTCAGCATTTTAAGATTAAATGATATAATAACGCCTATAAAATGTCATATCTACGATATGCAATGCTGATATCTAAGAACAACGAAAGAATACTTTAATATTCTATTTAAATTATGAAACAACTTTACATTGAACGTCAGGTTTTTCTCTAAAGCTGTTGTTTAAAGTTCAAAAGATATCTAGATCGTGGATAGGAACTTTACGGTTTTAAATTATTCATATAAATATCTTAGATATATTTTTTGATTTATACTGAAGCAATATATAAATATAAGCAATGTGCAGAAAACATTAAGTTGAACGAGGTCAGCTTGTTTGTCAGGCGGGGTTGTGTACGTTATAAAGTGGACCCAAAATAGATAATCACTTGAAAAGCGAGCACTAATATTAAAGTGTTTACGGGCTACAGTGTCGTATGTACGTAGGCCGTATGAGCATACGTCCAAAACTCGAGTAGCTATTGTTACGTGCAACCCCGTTTACCATCATGCAAATTAGTACCCAGCTCGTTCTATTTGTAAATTAATGTAATTGATACTGCTAATCAAAAGCCTGAGGAACTACTTCTCGTCTTAATATCTTCTATTTTTCTGTCAGCTTCACCCTGTATCCTGCATGTAGCAGGGTAGGCAGAGGAAGCCTACTGTTAAGACATTCCGCTCCCCACTTTACGCCGTAATCTACTATTTAATTTTATAAAATTCGTACATTGTATGCTTAATGACAAAAGTTGAAAGCCCTTGATTTATGTAGAGGTATAGATTTTCATATATATTTTTTTGTCCAGATATCCAGTGCCCGAAGCTATTTCTGAAACTAACTGAATCTATGATATTTCTTGCGTTTCACAGGAATTTACATAAGAATTTTTTTTATACCAAAAATAAATAATATATTAGTAACAATAACATAATGTAACCAATTTACAGAAAGTAATTGCTATAAACCTATAACCAAATGTGTCGAATTAACGTTCTTATTAAATAATAAATGACACAGTTAAGGCGAAATCCATCCTATGTTTTGGCTCACCCTCGTGCGTATATTGCGGGCACTATAGCTTACTCAATGCATTTACGCCTACGCTTGTAGAATAGTTTTATTCGCTGTATTATGACTTCCAACTCCATTTTATATCTGCTCGTAAAGGTTCCCTTATGACTTTTATTATTTCATATCACAGATATTGGCCTTAATTTCTTTGATATGGTAAAAGTGTCATTAGTTTAACCATTGATTGTATCTCTTATTCTTGAAAAATAAATGTTCTTATCTGTTTATCGTCTTGGTGCTATCGTCCCACGCATTTGTGACTCAGCACAAGTTGTATGGGGAATGAGTGGGTTGCTTGAATGTCAAAAATTCATAGTTACTTTTCAAATTGGCGCCGTTGATCTTCTTTGTAAATCTCTCGTCTTTGTAAGTTTGTTCTGTTGGATATCTGTATTGTAATCAATTCTACTGTATTATTACTCATTCGAGCTATAACGTAATAGTGTTTTTCTGCTAAACTTAAGTTTTTCATTTACTAAATGTAACGTATGTATATATAGCATTATAGGTTATACTTACAATTAAAATCTACCAATTAATAGGTACGGTTAAGTTATAACTTAACCATAGTGAAAATTAATCGCTATTGTAAGGTAATTTATGAAATAATATTTATTTGTCATAAGTTTATTTTCTCCTCACGATTTGTACCGTAGGTAAGTATAGGTTCATCCCAATTCGAGACACTGTGTGTTCAGTGGCAGAACTCAACGCCGTGCTTTGCCTTTTGCGTAAATAAAAATAATTAATTCTCTCTACAGGAGCTTAAATTCACAAACAATAGACTCGATGTATATAATAATAATAGAATCTGTCCCTCTGCACCACGATGCAAGTTTAATTGCAATTTATTGATGTTTCTAATTAACTTGGCAATTTTTCGCTGTATCTGTATTAAGACCTTTAAATTTACCTTTACATATATTACATCGTAAGAGTTTATCCTCTTCTTAAAACTGTATAGCTATATGTTCTATATTCACTACATAAATATATTTATATTATAAAGATCTTAATGGAAAGTTCTTCTAAGAAACTCGTCATTACTTAAGTTAAAAATAGACATTTCAAATATAGTTTATTTAATTTAACGGTATTAGATTACAAACAACATGGCGGCTTATTTAATTAATTTGTAGTTCTAAGGTAACAAGTGGCTTCCATATAAGATAAAATATAGCATTATAGGGAACCGAGACGCGGTATTAAGAGACGAGGTATGTATTTATCCGTAAATTAACCACGAAATTAATTAATACCCAACAGTACAATTATCACGACTAAATTTACATTTAGGACCTAGTTAATACGTTATCCTATACCTACTGGAAGTATTTGCTGTACAAAATATTAAATAAAATCAGCTTCACGCTGTATCCCGCACACAGCAGGTTAGGCAGAGGGAACCTAGTGTTAAGACACTCCGTTCCTCATTTTCTGCCGAATTCTGGAGGTATAGCGTTTTGAGTGACAGAACTCAACGCCGCGCTTTGCCTCGACACCAGAGCGAAGAAATGGAAATATAAACGTAAATAAATATTTCACTTCCTCGAGTGGGGATCGAACCCACAACCGTCGCGTTACAGTCACACCCTTGTGCCGCTGCGCCACGACGGACTCAACAATATATTATTTTATTATATTTCTTTATTTAAGAATTTAAAATGTTTAATGTCCGTGTCAAAGCTTTTTCATTCAATGAATTTGTTTATTAACTGATTTTAAATAGATTTTAGAGAACAAAAGCACCTTTTTATTGAAACAATCCGATCTACACAAACTTTTATTTAAGCTTTTTTATATAGATACCGTGATTCAGTATTGGTATTTTAAATGTCACTCGCCTAGCAATATATTTCACAATATTCGAAGTTAAATGGAATTACCAATAACCCAAGTTTTACTATCTCCCTGTGTTGCCCATTTCATATATATCTAAATAAATAAATTTATATCAAATGGAATTTATCTTTGTTTTTAAAAAAGCTTTTATGTGGGTAGTCGTGATTGCAAATGTGGGTGGTTTCTTCCTGACGGTAAAATGGGATTGTCACAAATTAAGAATGCTTCCTTGACCTTTAAAATCTACAATTAGTAGAATTTTAATCGAAATGTAGTTACAAAGGGACGATATTAGATAATACGTCTATATTAGTATTATTGCAAATATATTAAGTATTTTAAGTAAATAAAAGAATAAAAAGTTTTTCAATTTTAGTTATAAACTATGTATAAGTCCCATTAAATTTATAAGTTGCTGAAAGTAAGAAAGCATATGTATATCCGTAACTCTTTCTGTATATTCTATTTAGAAAATATATTATCTTAATCATCGCTTATACTTACGAGGTTAGTCGTAGCTTGTACCCGCAAGCGTGTGACTGTAAGCATGACAGGTTTGGGTTCGATTCCCACTTGAGGAAATGAAATATTTAATATTTTTATTTCTTCGCTCTGGTGTTGAGTTCCGTCACTCAACACGCAATGTCACTAGAATTCGGCGGAAAATGGAGAACGCAGTGCCCTAACACAAGGTTCCCTCTGCCTATACAGCGTGAAGCTAAATATAAACCGTTGCTGATACATACCTGAAGGTTGTGGTAAAACCAGAGTGACCCAGTCACGGAGATCGCAAACCAGAGGAAGAGTGTGAATACGGACACTTGACTGATATGTAGAGCATTGAGCAACGCCGACAGGACTACAGCCAGAGCGTGGCATAGCACAATTGGCAGTGCACACCGGTCTATAATATCCCATGGCACTTCCTGTAAACGTATTAACAGTTACTATTTGCTTTAAGTTCAAATATTTAAACATTTTTTTTTTAAATAAAATGGAAAATCAAATCTAATTAAATCGAATAATTTGAATGCGTGAATATAATCATATAATAAATACGCTTTTTATAATTTAAAAAAAAAAAACTTTTTTTTTGTAAATTTCATAAAACATAACAATATAATATTTAATTTAAATCAAATAAAATATAAAATACAAATATAATATAAATAATTTACATAAAAATTTAAATATAAATTAAACTGAAAGTTATATAAGACCTCATAGCGTGCTATGTTTTATCTTATAGTATAGGACTAACAAAGTAGATGATCTAAACTTCTATAAATATACTGGGAAAAGTTAGTATACTCAGTAGTGAGATAAAGTTCGCAACGGTCATCAGTAGCTGCTTAAAAATACTTTGCATAAAAAGTTTATGAAAAAAACTGACGAAACAGTATCATATGAAAAGCTAAAATTACCTATTTATTTTTAAACTTATATCAAGCACGACAGCCATTTTAGTTTGTTTTACTGTAGTTAGAACAAAACATCTTAGTTAAATCGAGACTGAGAATTATATATAAATTTATAAAAAAATATATATTTTAGTTTATTACTTTCGGTAGTTTTTATTTAAAGAAAGTATTTTTATTAGTACATAATAATGTTGTGGTTACTTGTGACGTAGACTGTGGATTTTTGATGAGTGATCCTCGCCTGGCCGAGGGTCGGCGGTGCATGGAGGGCGCGGTGATAGAGGCGCGGCGGGTGACGTCGCCAGCGGCCATTGCTGCTCAGTTCTGCACCAACAGGAAATCATTGTAGTTGACCTTGCAAAACTTATAAAAAGTAGTTCTTTTTATTGCTTTAATTAAATTAGCTTAGATCTAAGAACAAAAAGTATTTTTTCTTTATTTATATTAATTATAGATACGAACACTTAGTATATATGCAACTTGTCATTTGTTATAATGAAAATGATTTTGTATGTTTTTATAATATTTATAACTCAATTAAATGACCAATAGGAATATTTATATGTTGCTTTACCTATGTGTAATAAGTCTTTTGTGGCAGATTATTAACTATTTATCTTTTCAAAAATAGAATTTAACATTCGATGTTCGAAATTTATATTTGAAATCATACTTGTCTATTGCAATTATAATTTGATATAATATGTAGATTTCAAATTTTCAAATTTTATATTTAGGCTTTAAAAGTCTTAAAAAAAATCAAAATAATTTATTTTACTATTTATTATTAAAATAATTTCAAATTTCAACCGAACCCGAAGTAAATTCACCTTGATCTATATTTAGAGAAACATCCAGTTATAAGTGTTCATGGCTAACCATTAAAATCGAACATAGATAAAATTTTAATTGGGGTTAGAATCCATTATTGGAGTTCAATATTATTATGCATATTTAAATTATATAATTTTTGACCACAGTGTAATAGAATATAAAAATAGCGCTTCAGGTTTTTTCAGAAAGAGGAAATATTATTAATTCATAATTAAATTTGTTTAGAGTATTATTCTGGGTTAATATGTTAGCAAAATATCTTGAACAAATAAATGCTAAAAGACGAAGAATATAGAAATCAACATTTTGACCACATAACATCAAACAATATTAGATCATTTAGACAGTTGATTAAACGAAGATATAAGAAGTTGTTAATGCAGCACACCAATAATTGATGGAAAACGAAACGAAACACGTAATTGCCTTCGACGCATGAAGAACGGAAAAGCGGTGGGACCTGACGACATTCCGATCGAAGCGTGGAAATCGTTGGGCTCTCTTGGTGTGCTCATGCTTACTGACCTTTTTAACCATATCTTGAACACTGGTAAGATGCCGCATCAGTGGCGGCTTAGCTTCATTACCCCTATTTACAAAGGAAGGGGCAGTGTTCAAGATTGTGGTAGTTATAGGGGCATTAAGCTTATGAGTCATACCATGAAGCTCTTCGAGCGCATGATCGACCTCAGGCTCCGCCGAGAGTGTACTGTCTCTGAGTCTCAATATGGATTTCAGCCAGGATCGGGCACCATGGACGCCATTTTCGCCCTCAGAACTTTGATGGAGGCATACAGGGAAAAAAGGAGAGCTCTGCATGTGGCCTTTTTAGATCTGCAGAAGGCCTTTGACTGTGTGCCTCGTCAGTGTATCTGGTGGGCATTGCGATCCAAAGGGATCCCTGAGGCCTATATTGAGATTATCAGAGGCATGTACCACGATTCCGCTTCTATGGTTAGGACTGCTGTTGGCGACACTAGACCCTTCCCGATTACAGTGGGGGTTCACCAGGGCTCGGCTCTTAGTCCGTTCTTATTCAATGTAGTGCTCGATACTGTCTCGGCTCACATCCAGGACCAGCCTCCATGGCTGATGATGTATGCCGACGACATAGCACTCATTGCCGAGAACCGACTGACGCTGGAGCGTAAAGTGAACCTCTGGAAGGGTACGCTTGAGAACGGCGGTCTTAAACTAAATGTGTCGAAGACAGAGTACATGGCCTGCGGGAGCCGGGACTCGAGCACCATCCTTATAGGTCCTGAGCCAGCCGTTAAGTCGGAGAAGTTCAGGTACCTTGGATCCGTTATGCACGAGTCTGGAGGCATCGACCACGATGTCCATGGCCGGATAAGCGCTGCCTGGGCCAAATGGCGGGAGGTCACTGGTGTGGTCTGCGACCGCAGAATACCGCCCAAGCTCAAGGGGCTGATATACAAGAGCATCGTCCGACCGGTTCTTTTATACGGCAGCGAATGTTGGCCAGCACTATCTCGGCACACTCAGGAGCTTCACGTCACGGAAATGAAGATGCTGAGGTGGATGTGCGGCGTAACGCGGTCTGACCGCATACGCAACACATTCATTCGAGGTAGTCTTGGGGTCCGTGACGTAGCGGATAAGCTCCAAGAGCGTCGCTTGAGATGGTTTGGCCACGTTACGCGCCGGCCTAAGAACTATGTCGGACGCAAGTGCCTTGCTATACTAGTTCCTGGGGCGCGACCTCCCGGACGCCCAAGGAAGCGCTGGTTGGATGTCGTGATGCAGGACATGAGAGCCAATGGTCTAACCACCGAGGACGCAAAAGATCGTGCAAAGTGGAGTAGGTTAAGTAGGAAGGCAGACCCTGGTAATAGCCGGGATTAATGCCAGGAAGAAGAAGAAGAAGAAGACCAATAATTGATGGAAAAACACGCAAAATATTGTATTTCGAAGTATTTATTGAGCACATAATATGATATTCAGATATTTTTTTGAATGTTCAATAAGATTTTGAACCATGCTGTATGGAAAAAAATAGTTGGAAATAACCTCCTGCATCACTTGTATCGATTTGTCTATCGATCTATCAAACACCCTATCTATGTGCAACCTAGTAACCGATATAAATACCTCTAAAATAAATATCACCCTATATAGATTGTTTTTTGACATGTTCTTAAAAACAATAAGAGCAGGGAAATTCATTACATACTAATCTTGTTCAACCAGAGGCTATCCAATAACTGCATAGAAATCAGAATCCCGCCCTGAAGCAGTACAATGTTAGTTTAAGCTTATAATAGTTTCGTACTATACGCGCTAAGATAAATAAGTTTTGGATATTATGCTTAACTTATCATGCATTTTCTTCATGATTATCAGCTTCACGCTGTCTCCGTTCTCCACTTTCCGCCGAATTCCGGAGGCATTACGTGTTGAATCGCGGAATTCAAGGCCGCGGTTTGCGTCAATACCAGAGCGAAGAAATGAAAATATAAACTTAAATAAATATTTAATGGGAATTGAACCTACGACCAGTCGCATTTACAGTCCAACTTAGTGCCCCAGCGCCACGACTGGCCGTCTGTGGCTTCGTAAATAGAAAATGCACTCGGTATAAATGTCGCGGACCGTTTTGACCGCAGCTAACGTATGTTTATTTTTATACAAAGAACGTCCGAACGACCCGAAACTCCATCTCGAAACATTAATATAATTTTTAATAGACATCCCGCGAATGCCGTCACTTTTGTAAATGATATAATAATTTCCACGAGTCCCCGAGTCAATATTGGATGTTGCCTAATAAATATTGACGTAGGAGGAAATAAAGCGGATGTTTTCTTTGGATTGAATCTGTCTGACATTCGCATTTACAATTTTTTTTGGTCTTTCATTACATCGTATGTACAAATAATCTATATCTATAATATGTGTTTGTACATTAAATATTTTTACATCACACTAAAAAACTTTTTTGGGCGATGACAGAAGAATCGGAACTACTAGACTTTTTCGAATAAAATAAATATAGTCCACAACTCCATTTACGTGGACTATAAAATTGGAATCCCCATTTCTTCCCATTCCCGCAGAAACTACGACATATCCTCTATTAGTATTCACCTACGATCACCGTGGAAGCATACATACCAAAATACAGGCTTGTTCTTTGTTTGATTCGCGATCCGTATTTTTTTTTCGTATTGTAGCACTTACGTCGGTGATTCCTAATGGGTTGATATGGTTGATATTCTGGGTTTCATACTGATACCAAATTTCAAAAGTTACACAAAACGAAAGAAATACGAAAATCACACAAAAAATCCCAATAGTACGTGTAATAAATATTATTTAGATTAATTTAAAAAAATATAATATCTAAAGAAAGTGAAAATATAGTATGGTTTCACTTTAGTTAACGAAATGTAGTACTAAAGTGTAACTTTTCAGCTTTTGTTAATTGTTTCAATTATTTTACAAAAAGAACTTTTGCAAAAAATTAAATTTCTGTTGAATGTCTTTCTCTAAAGACTTTCATTATGAATGTAATTCCTTTCATAGATTGTGTTGAGTTTGAGGATAACAATGTCATTTTGACAAAACAATAACAGTTTGGTCGGAAAATTTTAACAACTTTATTGTTTTATTTGGATTTTTCCAAAAAAATAAGAGTTGTATTTACTTATTTATCTTTCAGATGTATATACGTCCGAAATATATATGTTTAACTAAAAAGATATACCTATGACGTATCTATATGTATATCTTTTAGACGCGTTTTGATAATTTACTTTTAGGTTTAATATTAATAAAAGTGATTATACTTAAACAAACCGTCGTGGCGCGGGGCACGAGGGTCTCAGTGACGTTGTGAGTTCGAATCGCACTCGCGGGAATGAAATATTTAATTCGGCGAAAAATGGAACGGAGTATCGTAGCACTAGCTTCCCTCGGCCTACTATGCTGAAAAAAAAACGACTTAAAACATATCAATTTAGATGTATTCAACAGTATTGACGGCCTTGTTCATAATTTTCCACCCTTGATAATTGCTTACTCAAATGTATTTTATTTTCAAACATTTTTTTCTACTTCGACTGACACAAATATTTCCATGCAGACTTACTTCTTCGTCTTTAAATTATGGTAATAACCAGAAATATTGTCAGAATTATAAGGTATTTTAACTTTCCTTAATAATTATTAGGTATATGTTTATTTATATACATATTTACTTATTTTTATAGCAGAAGTTATTAACATAACAGGGGTTTAGTATGCGTATACTACTGAATAAAGTTGATCGTTTCAAATTGAGATATATTTGCTTTTAAAAAACTTTGTTTTATACTATTGTTTTAGGGCGTATTCCGGGAAAGCTAAATTTTGCAAGGATCTAAACGTCCGCCCAAATAATTTATACGGGGTTTTTAACTCGGGAGTCTTACTTTACGTAGCTCAAAACATCTCGTCTAATTGTGTAAAGCGTGTACGTGAAGCGTGACGTTACAAATTCACGTTATCCATTAATCCTAATCGATGCATTCTAAAATAGATTTAACGCTATTGGCAAATGTATTTAATTATTTACATAATTCATCTTTTACTCAAATCTAAGATGGCTATTCTGCCAAAAAGGTGGAATACATATATAAACGTATACTTCTAATTACATCTTACTATATTGAATCCATTGTGTACATAAATAACTACCAGTTAAATTATTGATTTGTTACAGTATGTAAATATTTTTAATATAGTATTAAAAATATTAATTATATAAGACTAATTTGTCACCACTATGTAAAGAAAGTATTTCTAATAATTCGATCAAAATGAATGTAATTATAAATAGTATATGAAATCGTAAAAGTATATAATGTAAAAAGAAATGTTCAAGTTAATTTACGGATTCTCTAAAGGTCCTTTGATCGTTTCGAATCGAACAAACTTAAAACTTATTCCGGAGTTGCTCTGCCTAGTTTCTGTACCAAAGAAAATATAGTTACCGAGTGCCCTGTCAGCTTTAATATTTATGTATAGCGCAATAAATTTGTATAACTAAATTATTTTTGCACATCTCCATTATTATCACTATCACATTTATTATGTAAAAGACCACATAACATTGGTGTTCTGTATTTACATACAAGCTTAAAGAAATTTAACTGCAAATCTGTAATAAATGTAACATGAATCACTTATATAAGAAAATCAGTAGAAAATCACTAAAAACACATACTTTACGCGACGAAAATGAAAGTAGGGCGTGATGTTCGAGGAGTCCGGCGCGGCGTCACAAGACGGTCGCGGGATGCCACTGTGGTGGCTGAATCGCCTGAATCAACCTTCCAACTCGAGCGGACGTGTTAAATTTAAACATACACTATATTATTTATTAGCTAGTACATTTTCGGATGGTCTGTAAAAACTGAGATTCACGCAGTCAAATCGTTTTTGCATTGAAGATTTATTTGATGTTTTTTTGATATATGTGATATATAATATATCGAGAGCTAAAATCTTTTTATAGCTATTTAGTAGACCAAGCTATTAAACATATATATACCTACTTACATATATAATAGTAGCCCTATAATCAACAGTGGCATATCGTTGCAAGTACCAGACCGATTAAAAATGTGTTAAATCGTGTGTAATCTCGAATATTTATTTATTTATTTATTTGTCTACACGCGTATAATAGAATACTCGTTTGGACTGCTTAGATATATTGCGGTGTAGATTCCTTACTCGCAATAATATCTTTATTTTCAAGATATTTAGTGCCCGAAAGTCGTAAGCTTTATACAATCATCTACATAAACATTTCATTCTCTACGCATACATAAATAAAATTATGGGAAATGTGTGAAGATTAAAAAAGTACATATGCTTCTAAATTACACCTAAAAAACATTTCGTTTTGGATGAATTTTAATCAACGCTCCAATGTGGATGAATTTTCCATTGAAAAAGCCTACAGGCTTTTTTAATTGATAATAAATATCTGTTTTTTTTGGAACTCATTTATATTTAAAATTACCACATTTGTATACGTTTAATTACATTTACGAACCAAATGACATATTCATTTTAATTCAAATGACATATATTCATGCGCACCGTAAGCCTATTACATTTTTTTTAGGGTTTCTTGCCTCAAAAAGAAAAAATAGAATCCCTCACATAGGTTCACATTGTCGTTCCTCTATCAAGGTCAATTATTTCTAGATCGCCTAGAAGCCAAAAAATATGTCCTACGGTCTTTTTGAGCAAAGAAAAAGATCAACTTAATCAAAAGATCCGAGCGTTTATGCTTCGTTTTTGCATGAAATTTGCCACGTAATCATAACCTATAGGGCACTTCTTGTGGATGTACAGTTACGTAACTTTGCACGCAGTGAGCACTTACAATACAGACAAAGGAAAAATTGGAAAACAAAAATATTATAGATTTTTCACAAAAAAAAATCATTCCAAACTTTTATTTGTATTTCACTTACTACAAAATACACCACTGCTACTGCCAACTTATTTTACTAACTTGCACTTCTCGTTGACCTACAATCCTGAAATTAGTACGGAACCCTCAGTGGGCGATTGCGATTCGGACTCTACGGATTTTTTTATCTTTATCCACTTTCATCCATGTAAGCGCTTTCAAATGTCGTTATGAGATTTCCGTGGGATACATCTCAACTATTAATGTGACATATTACAGCCTTTTTCGATAAATTGATTACGATATACAAAAAAAACATTTTTATTAAGAACTTACCGCGGAAAAGTGCAACTGTCAACTCAAAAAGCTCTTCGGCTTTATAACATTACTACTGCAGTATCGGTAGTATTTACATACTGATAACATATTAACTTTTTTTCCCACGATGATTTCCCATATATTATTTGTTAAAATATTTATTCACTGGTTGTGACATCGTAACAGGTTATTCAGTCAATCTGGGGCCTGGAATAGGTAGTGTGCTGTGTTAAGGCTTAATTTGCATTTGCAATTCAAATATAACATCACTGCGGTAAGCTCGCAGTTTATGTAGCTACATACGGCCTACAGGTGGGGAATAACCTTGATTTACTGAAAAGTGTTACTGAAGTTTACTAAATTGTTGTCGTTGAGCTGGAGTGTGATGTATTATGTTTGTTCTGTACGAAGTTTTCTTCGTTTCTAAAAGAAATATAAATAGTATTTATCAAAAATAATAAACGTAGGCAACTGATTAAAAGTAAAGACCTTATTATTTGTGCAGAAAGAATTTAATTTTTATTTTAATCTTCGAATAGAAAATTTCCAGTGAATATAAATTCTAATGTGAATCTTTAGATGCACTTTGAATAAATCTAAGAAACTATTAATTTAATTTAAGAAAAAAAAGAGTTACTGCCTCTAATATCGAAATTGTTAAAAGATATGGTACAATACGAGTAAATATAACACTCTGGCTTATAATTTTAAGCAAAAAATGTCCGAATTTCTTACATATAAAATACATCAAAAATTCTAGTAATTTTACAAAATATTATTTATAAAGTAATAGAATAACTATCAATAATATTTATTAAGCGAACATTTTTAAAAAAATCAAGTGATAACAAAATACACTGAAATACAAGATGTATAAGATACAAATACTATAAGAAAAATATCAATAAATTTATTTTTAAAATAATATCTTGATAGACTACTGACACCCCCGCTACATAACTGTATAATTTTTATTATAAGAAATAACAGAACCATCTAAGTTATATACATATTACATTCACAGAGTAATGTATATGTGTCTCAGATTGCATATTAAATGAAAAAAAAAAAAGAATTAATTGAGAAGAGAGAGAGACACAGAGAGTTTTAAAGGCATTAAAACAAAGTAAGGATGCTTCTTACTAGGTTAGGTGTTATTTGAAACAAGGGGAGGGAGGGGGGTCTCTGATATGTATTACCTAAATAACTAATATATAATGACATGCAAGTCATTATTTTTTTTCCTTATTTTCATTCCTGAGACATAGTGACTAGTGTAACTCAGGGTTCTTCATACTTTCACTTTACTTTTATTTGTCTCGTACTATACAAGTTTTAAGAGTATCTATAAATATATAGTTGACAAAATATAGAGTTCAGAATAATGAAACTCTACACTTTTATAGGAAGCATAATTTTAATTCCCATATTGATGTGTATTTACTTCTTTATATTGCTCATAAAATTTAGCTGTATTCGCTTATAAAAATTAAATACATTTTGCAAAAATGAGGAAAATAATAAATAATATTTGGATACGAGGCCCACGCTAGACATTTATAACGCTTGTTTTTATTAGTTCTCGTACATTATGTTTGGGTATATTCTACCACGTTTAACAAACCATGCATAAAGAAAACATATTTAGAGTTTTATTATGTATAATAATAGATCATGAAATGTCACAGTAACTAAATTCAATTTTTTTATTTGATTATACTAAAATTACAATGCTACATTGGCAATTATTAACAGAGGGAAAAATAAGGATCTGACTGAAAAATAATAGATAAATATTGAATACTAGCGGACGCGCGCAGCTTCGCTTACGTATTTAGGGGTGAATTCTAATAAACCACGAAACATGTGTTCAATGAAAAATTTTTAAGAGTCTAAGTTTCAAATGTTATAAAAATCGGTGGCGTTTTAAAGATTTTTCCAAACAAACTTTCAACCCCTTATTTGCACCCTTATTGAAAGAATTCTAGAAAACCATGAAACACGTGTTCAATTAAATACTTTTAAAAATGTAAATTTCAAATTTTATAAAAATCGGTGCCGATTTAAATTTTTTTCCATACAAACTTTCAACCCTTATTTCACCCCTTTAGGGTTAAAATTTTTCAAAATCCCTTCTTAGTGGATGTCCAGATTACGAAAGTAAACATCTGTCCAAATTTCACGTTTCTACCATTAGAGGTTACGGCTGTGCGTGCGTCTTACCTCAGTCAGTGAGGACAAGTCCTTTTATATTTTGAATATATTAGTAAAGTCTTTAATAAAACTCAATAGGAACTTTTAGGAACAAATTGCTTTAATATTTAATATATAAAAATAAATAACACTTACACAGTTGTACACAATTTTTTATAAATTAAAATCTAAATTCAGTTAAAATTCAAACGATGTATCTATAAACTTAGCGTTGTATCATTTTATATTTTATACTGTTGGTTTAGAGCTATTGCTGGAGAATCTTTATTGCAACACCCACTTGCGGTTGAAACAGTGTACCTCTACCTATAGGTGTTACATAGTAATATGATAAATATCATCAACATTGAAAAATAGATGACAGAAAACATGAAATAGTGCTCTATTATTCATATATTTAACATTTACGAGTATTTATTTCACACAGCAGAGTAGGCAAAGGGAACAGAGTATGAGGACACTCCGTTCCCCACTTTCTGCCGAATACTAGAAACTTTACTTTAGAGTGCTATAACAAAATAATAACTAAAGTAGTACTAGTAACTTCTACTTCTAGTTACCAGTAACTTGTAATCTATAGGTGAAATAAATGATTTAAAATATATGCAATCCAGAAACGAAACTGACAACTGAACATCTAAAAATGCAATTGTTATTTGAACGAAAATCCTCGTATTGAATTGTTTTGTTAAAAACTTTGAACATTTAAGTGGCTCACGAATCCAAACAAGCGTGCTTGTCAATGCATTTTTGAAATAATAATAACCTTTCCTATTACGCTCTGTCTTGCATACGCTTTTCCTTTGACTATAATAATTTCTATTTCTCATATATTTTCTGATATATCTTCTGATATATTTTCTATTTCTGTCCTATATGTAGTTGGAATGGAGCAGAGAGCTTTAATTATACGTCACTCGGTACGCGATCTTGATATTATAAACATTAAAGTAAACGTCAATATACGAGTACGTGTATGACGCCATCGAGGCGCAGTTGTGAAGTATCTGACTTTACACGTGATAGTTTTGAGCTCAAACTTCAATAAGGGCGTTTGTATATTTTAATTAATCCTAATTCCAGGATTCAGAAGAATAATTATTACATACAAAATTAAAAAAATTGTAATAAAAAAATACTTTCGTTCTTCACTTTCCGCAGAATTCTTGAGGTATTTATTAAGTGTTGAATAGCGGAACTGAAGGCCGCAGTTTGCCTTGTTACCAGAGCGAAGAAATGAAAATAGTTAATATTCCCTCGAGTGGGAATCAAACCCACAACCGTCGCGTTTAGAGTCGTTCGCTTGTGCCCATGCGCCACGACAGCCTAATTAAGAAAATGTTTTTTTCCTATTCTATGTTTTGATGATATAAATATTTTACACCAAGACAAAAACCCAGAGTTAAGTTCCACCACTAAACACGCAATGCCTTGAAAAATTCCTTTGAAAAGGGGGGACGGAGTGTCTTAACACTACATTCCCTCTGCCTGGTGGCTCTGCTACAGCAGGGTGCTGTGTGCGAGATACAGCGTGAAGCTGATTATATTTACATCAACTATGTATTGCAAAGAATGACTAATATGCATGAAGACGATTAACTCGATAAATTTCATAAAATTCCAGTGGCCATCATTTCACAAGCGTGAAGTATTTTTGGGTGGTAAGTGTGTCGCGCGCGGCGATCGAAGACGCGACTGTACGCCGGACGGCGATTGAACGTTTGCCAGGCGCCGTACCACCAAAATAATTTTCACTCCTATTTCAATGCACTTGTTACCTATGGCATTTGTAGGTGATTGGATGAATATACATACATACTTTTAGAATATTATTTTGTATAGTGTTATTTTTGATTCGGAATTTTACCTATTGCTGGTTTTATATAGCTTTGTTTATATAGACATGATGAGAAATAAGTTATCAGAAAATAATATATTTAATTCTCATGTCAAGAGCTGTAGAATTAGCTATTTATTTAAAGTCAACGAACGTTTTCATAGATTCAGAGGATATTGATGTCCTAGTTCTATTGACAGCTTTAGTTTCAGATGAAATTTATTTTTTGAAACAGAGGGCAAAGTGTTCAAAAAAATTTTAACTCTCATCTCGGATAAAACATTTCTAGGGTGCAAACAATACATTCAGTTTTTACATGCATTCACCGGATGTGACACTACGTCAGCTTTCTACAACAGAGGCAAAATTAAATTGCAATTTTTTTGAAAAACGTGAAGACCTGCAGACACTGCAAAAATATTTGAAAGTGTTGAAAAACAAATAATTGTTGATGCTTGTTTAAAATGCACTTTATTTTTTTTTACTTTGTAGCCTGCATCTAAAAATACTAAAGATTGAATTTAATGGAGATACAATTAATGTATTACAGTAACTGCTAAAAACAGTTGTGTGCAACCAATTCTGCTTCTCAGCACCTGAAAAGTTCCAATATGGTTAGGTCATGATATTTCGACTGAGAAATGGCGATGCCAATTTGATTCAGGTCTCATGAAAAGATGAAGCAATAAGCAGCAAATAGCAGAGTACGCAGAAGGAACCTAATGCTAAGACACTCCGTTCCTCACCTTCCGCCGAATTCTGGAGGCACAGCGTGTTGAGTGGCGAAATTCAATGCCGCGCTTTGCCTCGACACCAGAGCGAAGATATGAAAATATTAATTTAAATAAATATTTCATCTCCTCCGAGTGGAGATCGAACTCACAACCAGTCGATTTTACAGTCACAGTTTTTGCCCCTGCGCCACAACTGGCATGTTATTAGATCACGTAAGTAATTTAGGTGAGATAATAAATAATTATGTAATACAAGCGGGCGAAGCAGCAAGCGATTCGCTAGTTTAGTCGCTAAGATGGAAAATAAAAAATATTGTCTATATTTGTTTTAGTATACTATAAATAAAACGGTGTCTTTTAAAGTTCAATAAGTACCAAGTAAGTCTCTTTAGATAAAGCTTGTTCACTTTGTTGGTACTTATTTCGAAACAAGTCTGGCGAACTGATAATATCGTAGCTCGGTTACCAAAACGTCAGTTTAAAGCAATTTCGCCCGAGCTTCGGAACAATCTTATCAGAGAATCTCGATTCTTAAACAATCGAAACATATATGCATAAGTAATACTTATACCACGTAAGTCTGTTGCTGTAGTAGTAAATACGAGTAGATTTAATAATTAATACATGCGATAATTATAATAGACATATTATATCTATTAATTTAATTTTATTTAATTTCTTTATAGATTTTTTAGTTTTACTTGTTCCTTGTTTATGTTAGAGTAGGTAGAGTCACTAATTTTCCAATTTTCCATTTTACAATATTTAAAGTATGAGGCCAGTTGTGGTGCAGAGGCACAGGTTGTGGGTTCGATCCTACTCGAGGAAGTATTTAATATTTTCGTCTCTTCGCTCTGATGTCGAGACAAAGCGCGCGGTTGAGTTACGCCACTCAAGTGATATGCCTCCAGAATTCGACGGAAAATGGAGAACGGAGTGTCTTAACACTGGGTTTTCTCTGCCTATCTTGCTGTGTGCGGNAAACCTAATGCTAAGACACTCCGTTCCTCACCTTCCGCCGAATTCTGGAGGCACAGCGTGTTGAGTGGCGGAATTCAACGCCGCGCTTTGCCTCGACACCAGAGCGAAGATATGAAAATATAAATTTAAATAAATATTTCATCTCCTCGAGTGGAGATCGAACCCACGACCAGTCGATTTTACAGTCACAGTTTGTGCCCCTGCGTCACAACTGGCACGTTATTAGATTACATAAGTAATTTAGGTCAAATAATAAATAATTGTGTAATACAAGCGGGCGAAGCAGCAAGCGATTCGCTAGTTTAGTCGCTAAGATGGAAAACAAAAAATATTCTCTATACTTATTTTGGTATACTATAAATAAACCGGTGTCTTTTAAAGTTCAATAAGTACCAAGTAAGTCTCTTTAGATAAAGCTTGTTCACTTTGTTGGTACTTATTTCGAAACAAGTCTGGCGAACTGATAATATCGTAGCTCGGTTACCAAAACGTCAGTTTAAAGCAATTTCGCCGGAGCTTCGGAACAATCTTATCAGAGAATCTCGATTCTTAAACAATCGAAACATATATGCATAAGAAATACTTATACGACGTAAGTCTGTTGCTGTAGTAGTAAATACGAGTAGATTTAATAATTAATACATGCGAAAATTATGATAGACATATATTATATCTACAAATTTCTTTATAGACTTTTTAGTTTTACTTGTGCCTTGTTTATGTTAGAGTAGATAGAGTCACTAATTTTCCAATTTTCCATTTTACAATATTCAAAGTATCGTATGAGGCCAGTTGTGGTGCAGAGGCACAGTTTGTAGGTTCGATACCACTCGAGGAAGCATTTAATATTTTCGTCTCTTCGCTCTGATGTCGAGGCAAAACGCGCGGTTGAATTCCGCCACTAAAGCGCAATGCCTCCAGAATTCGACGGAAAATGGAGAACGGAGTGTCTTAACACTGGGTTTTCTCTGCCTATCTTGCTGTGTGCGGGACACAGCGTGAAGCTGATTTTCTAAACGTATCGTAACTAAAGTGTTTCTTAACATAATTAAACTAGCAGGTCTTCTATTTTTATGCAAACGACTGTAGCATAAAATATTAACTTAGACTCTCTAAGAAGCAATTTAACTGCAATACGAGATATTATAAACGTTTATTTTTTAAAAAATAAAGCTTTATTTTTTCTGTAGTCCAAGGGACCGTAGACCTAATTATTTGGTATTAATTTTAGCTTGATGCTTCAATGTAATGTCGAAATAAATGGTCTTGACGGACAGACGGACTACAAAGATTCTATAAGGGTCCCATTTTCATCTTTGTACTTCAAGGTACCTTACCTACGTAAGGAAGGAATCTAAGGAACTTTATGATAAATGTGTGTAAAATAAATTAAAGAGAATTCCCATGAACATTGTACATATATATATTCTAAGTCGAAAGTTCGAATCGGTCTCTAAAATATTTCTCTATTTTCTCGGTCTGGTTAAGACAAAAATACAAAAATTACACTGAAATTAGAAAACCTACAGTTGCATCGTACTTTTTTCGCTTTGTTTTGCTTTTGAGTGTTCTTTTTATATGTATGTATGTAGAGCAACGTACGTGGTTTTAACGAAAGAATAATTCAGATGGACGATCATTCGGTTAGCGGGTAAATTAGATTTAAAGTGGCGAGTCTTGTACCTACTAGTCTTCACTATTCTGTTCGCCGAGCTCACTAAGCCACTTACAGACCAGATTGCGCTTCCCACTGCTACTTCTTTAGATTTGAGTTTTTTATTTTATTTTGTTACGGTTCAATTATTTACTGCGCCAAGCTTCAGAAGATATCCTTCTTGACTACTTTGAAATATCTTTTAATATTTCCAACTTCATTGACAGGTTCATAATTTATTGAATTGATTTTATCGAGCAGGAAATTTATATATTTTGAAACAATATTTTATTAACTATTAATTGTATTATATGGAAGTAGAAAAAATAAATTAAAATTACTATTTCTGAAAAGTATGGACGGCAACTTTTCCCAGAGGACATACAACTAATGTACTTACTATGTAAGTGATAGATATTAATAAATATGTAAATTTTTCGTTCGAATGACTGATGATAAAAGGTTCTTATGGAACAAAACGTAAGCTTCAGAATATAAAATGAAACTTGCGATGTCTTAGCATTATGAGAATAAGGATTGAAGCTTGCTTATCATCTTATAAATATGTTATAAACATCTCATTACCGTCTTGTTTGAGCATAAATTGTTTGGGGATTATAGCGTACATCCCCCACACTTGTAAGTACATGACTTTGTCTTTAAAGGTAAACTGTGGCCATGTAGGCGTCAATAATAGCAAGACCTTATCTTGGCACGTGCGCATTTACGGGCGATGCTAAGTTATGAACACGTCACAGGTAACAGCTAAAATGGCACGCTCGTTAAGAAAACTTTGCTTCCAAATAAATAGCAAGAACAACTACAATGTGTAAAAGTTTCGTGTCAAGAGAAATTAACCGCCGACTTTGATTCGGAAGATGAGCACGCTATTGGTGCGCCTCATCAAAGAAATACGACGTATCGAGGCCTATCCTGTATATAGCAGGGTGCTACCTACCTACCTATAGCAGGGCCTACTTTACATCGAATTTTCGAGATATTGCGTGTTGAATGAAGAAACTGAACGCGGCGGTTTGAAACCTGCCAGCCTGAAGAAATAAAAATATTAACAAATAATAATTTATTCCCCTAAGTAGGAACCAAACTTACAACTGTCTCGCTTGTTTTATTTACTTAAGTCTCACTGCTACATTATTATTTTTAACGATAAAAACAAATAGAAATATTCACAATCATATAAGCGCCTGACTCAAACACATGAGCAATACTTATCAAATGAAATTTCGTAGAAGTCTGCAAGGTTTCACATGGTGATGCAACATAGTAAACAATTAATGTGCCGTAATAATATTATTTTATAATATGACATACTCTGAAGTTGGTGCTGTTAATATCTTATTTCATATTCTAGCTTAAGTGAGACCAGTCGTGGTGTAGGGGCACTAAGTGTGCCTGTAAACTGGTTCTCAGTTCGATCCCCAATCGAGAAAATTAAATATTTATTTAAATTTTTTTTCCATTTTCATTTTTTCACTCTGGTGTCGAGACAAAGCGCGGCACACGATGCCTCCAGAATTCGGCGGAAAGTGGAAAACGAGTGTCTTAACACAAAATAATTTACTTATGCGTCACATTCATAAAGATTAAAACCACACTTTTTCTAGTGTTGCTTATGCTCAAAAAAACTCTGCATGAATAACATATCTTCATATATTAATTGACTATTAAGTATATATTTTTTTATCAGCCTCACGCTCTATCCTGAGCAGCAGAGTAGGCAGAGGGAACCTAGTGTTAAGACACTCCGTTCTTTACTTTCCGCCGAATGAAGTATAAATATAAATAATTTAATAGCTTGAATGATAATTAAATTTTATCTAAACTTCTCCTAGTAAATAACCCTATATCTATTTATAGTACCCATAATAAAAGCAGTAAAGCAAATTTTAAATATATCAATTTCATTTTTACGGGACCGCACTTATAAAAGTTTTAAACTAGTAGAGACATAAGTCTCTGAACCAAATAAACACATAAACCTTTTCTATTTTTGAAACGTTTGAGATATAAACTAAAGCTGAAGTTAACACATTTTGTACCTAGTGTGTGATGTAGGAATCATTTGTACTTTTCATAATACGTTCAAAACAATACTGTGGCCTACATTTGATACTTTGATACCTACATATACAACGTGGGTACCTATATTTATCCAGTCAATTTAGATGTTTTAAGTTCTATCAAATCAGCCTATTCGGGTCCACTGCTGGACGTAAGCTTCTCCCAGGGTGCGCCAGTGCTCCCGATCCTCCGCCTTCCGCATCCAGTCGAAGCCAGCAACCTTCTTAAGCTCTAACGAAGTTAAAATTCTTGAGTGTATCTACATAACGATATGTTTGTTACTTCTTATAACAAAAATATTCTAAGTTGAAGGTCATGAAAGTAAAATGAGGAAAGAAAAAACGATGTTTCGTGATTTTTTTTTCAGAGAAGTCAAAAGAGAGGGGTAATAGAGCATATTTACATTTCGTCTCATCATTCGAAGATATAGATAATCTATATATATAAAATCGAAAGGTCACTCACGCATCACGAAATCTCAGAAACTACAAGTGCTAGGAATCTCATATTTTGCATAGGAGTTACTTTTAGGACGTAGGTGCTCGCTAAGACGGGAATTTGCAATATTCGATTTCTAAGGGGTTGTTTATGGGATCGAAAGTTTTTTTTTTTATTTTTTTTTTATTGTCGATAGGCAAGCATTTGTCCGCTATCTCACCTGATGGTAAGTGACGTTGCGGACGAAGGTTTGTATGAAACTTCGTTACTACAAATGCTAGGAGTCTCAAATTTTGCATAGACGTCACTAGGACGTAGTTATGGAGACAGAAATTAATAATAACATAGTTGACGCAGGTGAAACCGCGAGCGGGCCGCTAGTATATATAGGTAATACCATAGCAACGTTCGCAATTTTTTAAATATAACAAATCGAGGGGGTGACGGGCTTAATCCATGTTCCTGCCAGGAAGCTGGAGCATGTTGAATATTTTTAATCCAAATCAGTATTCAATAAAAATAAATAAAATTGTATAATGCGTCGCTCTCAACTTTACTGACAAAAAATGGGAGATCTATATGGATGCCGAGATCTGTTTTCCCTCGGGATTAAATTGAAGCTCTAAATTTCATTGTATTTTTTTTACATATAAGCTTTATTACTTTTGTAAGTTAGTGTACTTCCAGCATGTACAGGACTATTAGGTTGATATTTAGTTTGATGCCTGATGGTAAAAAATAGCCAAGTCAAATATCAAAATTGATATGTCGAGTTATCCGGACAAAAAAAATGAAAATAAAAATATAAATAAATATTTAAATTCTCCGAGTGGAGATCGAACCCACAACCAGTCGCGCTTACACTCACACACTTGTCCCCTGCGCCACGACTGGCCTCTTTCTTTCTCTCTCTTTTCTTTCTTTAAATCTTTCATGTACAGAATTGATTTCTTAAAATAAATTTACATACATAATTATATTGAATATTGTAAAAGTAAGATAAATATCTAATAACAAAATTCATAGCAGTAAACCATTACGTAATATAGAAACCATTTCATTATTTTATTCACGTCGTTAAATATGATGTAACAGTACCTATGTAATAACAATAAAGACACTTACAGTTTTAAATTAGCGAGAGTTTTCGAGTGTGGACTAAAATAAATATTCTTTAGTTAAATTTGTACTATAAAGTTTCATTGAGTGGCTCTCGCTAGAGCAATGCGTTTAAGCTGGGATTCAGACCGTAGTGCGTGCGTTAACTACAAAATGTGACAATGTTTTTATATACTCGTAGCTAGTACGATTAAAAAGTAGGAAAATACTATTCATAATGACGGCTCTATCGTTATAAATTATTAACGGTTTATTGTCATTTCTATCTGTTTATTGTACTTTTACATAGGTTTTACGTAACAATTACCTTGTAATATATTTCTAATACATGTTTCTCGATTTATGTAATATACAAAGAGAATCTAATAAATTATCACTACATTTTTAACTTACTCATTTAAATCAAAGCACAATCATCTCAATATGATTTTCAGTATTCGATAAATTCGTCTAAAATATACAAATATTACTGACGAAATTTAGCATATGCATATGATAACTTTTTTCTTAAAATCGGTTAAAATATAGAAAAAACCCCCGAAAAAGATTAAAATCCATGATTTCACATGATATGATGATGCAAGGTGGACAAAAGAAATCTGGGAAGCAAGTGTTAAGACACTTCGTTCCCATTAAAACACTTTCGTTCCCCACTTTCCGCTGAATTCTGGAGGCATTGTGTGTTGAGTGGTGGAATTCAACGCCACGCTTTGGATCGTTACCATAGCGATTTAATATTCTCGAGTGGAAAACGAACTCACAACCTGTCGCGTTTATAGTCGCAACAGTGTGCAGCAGCGCCAGGCCTTTTAGCTCATAGAGTGTATTTGAAAGTAGTCATTATTTTTTGGTCACACACTGGTTTTTTTGCAGTTTTTATTATGAAAATAATTCGTCCGTCACTTTAATACTGAGAAGTCGCTTCTGACTTCTCGAACAATAGAAAATTAAATTAACTGAAATGTCAACATTAATTTACCGTAGCTGTAACGAGCATCTTGGGCAATGATAGAGCATTTCACACTTTTGCTTTTTTTTTAAAAGTAATTAAATTTTATTTTGCAAAATCAACATTTAATTCTAAAATAACTATTGTTCTTAAATTCTAAAAACAATTTAATTATAATAATTAAATACATTTTTTATTTGCATACATAGAAATTATTCCGCATTTTCTTCTATAGATTTANAAACATATATGCACTGACGAAATTTAGCATATACATATGATAACTTTTTTCTTAAAATCGGTTAAAATATACAAAAAAACCCCCGAAAAAGAGTAAAATCCATGATTTCACATATAGCAAGGTAGACAAAAGAAATCTGGGAAGCAAGTGTCAACACTTCGTTCCCATTAAAACACTTTCGTTCCCCACTTTCCGCTGAATTCTGGAGGCATTGTGTGTTGAGTGGTGGAATTCAACGCCACGCTTTGGATCGTTACCATAGCGATTTTATATCCTCGAGTGGAAAACGAACTCACAACCTGTCGCGTTTATAGTCGCAACAGTGTGCAGCAGCGCCAGGCCTTTTAGCTCATGCAGTGTATTTGAAAGTAGTCATTATTTTTTTGTCACACACTGGTTTTTTTGCAGTCTTTATTAAGAAAATAATTCGTCCGTCACTTTAATATTGAGAAGTCGCTTCTGACTTTTTGAACAATAGAAAATTAAATTAACTGAAATGTCAACCTTAATTTACCGTAGCTGTAACGAGCATCTTGGGCAATGATAGAGCATTTCACACTTTTGCTTTTTTTAAAGTAATTAAATTTTATTTTGCAAAATCAACCTTTGATTCTAAAATAATTATTTTACTTAAATTTTAGAAATAATTTAATTATAATAATGAAATACATTTTTTATTTGTATACATAGAAATTATTCCGCAATTTCTTCTATAGACTTAAGAATTTATTAAGTAACAAAAAACTCTAAATCTCTGATTGTAATCTTTATATTGGAATATAAATTTATATCATACATCATTTTATATAAAACTATGACATATAGATTTTTCTTTAGTATTATTGCATTTTACCAAAAAAAAAGTATTAGAACCAAAGTGAGAGAGGGATAGATTATACATTTTAATAACCTAATATAGCTTCTTTCATTTAACCTTATGATTGGAAAGCTTTTGTGCGGGAGGTATTTCAAATGATCGATTAGTCACAATTAAGCATTTAAATATAATTTCACGTGGCACGCTGTCAATGGAACTCGACATTCGTTATGGCTGACTTACGAAATAATGACGCAAAAAAGCAGACAACTATTATTGTTACAAGAAAAATACAGTTCCGGTTATTAGAAAGCAATAAACAAAATTAAATTTCTGTTTCATACACCTGTAAACAATTAAAATTCATATTATTAATATCCACAGAAAATCGGTTATACATATTAAATAAATATTTTAAGTATACACAAAAGTATCGACATGACAAAAGTGACATTATAATTAAAATACCTACCTACATATTACAAGGAAATTAATAATACAGATATCGTTATAAATAAATATATTCAAAATAATGGCATCATAATATTATACTAATTTACCTAATTAAAAAATACACTATTATGTATAACTTAAATTTATCATCCAATTATTACTGTCTTTTGGAGGTATCCGTTTCGTTCCATTCATACCAAGGCCAAAAGGAGGACTGGCCGACGTTCGCAAGTAATAAAGGCCTCTTGTCGAGGTTGAAGAACCATATCCCATAACGGCGTAATTTTTATTTTTGCATGCATTAGCTTCATAGTGTTGCCAACTTTGGCAACGAATACCCACAAAAGATTTAGGAACTCTAATACTTTCTGCGTAAACTTCGGCTGCTCGCAGATGGCTACAGGAGGGCATTATGCAGCCTGGTTGCTGGGGACCTCCTCCGTTAATATAAAAATCCGCATGCCCCAAAGGCTCGATCACACCTTGTACAAGCATATTAGAATGCATCACATCAACATATTTAGCGTCCATTTTGTCTAATCTCTGATCATGAAAAGCATATGAAAAACAAGGCCCGGCAGGATCCAAACCAGTTATGCGTCCTATAGGGTGTGACTTGTATCTGTGAAAATATTTTCCTGCCCATCCTGCAATATGCGCACCTAAACTTATACCGAGAAGGTGGAAGTCGTCGGCACTAGCACCAAAGTTTTCTAAATTGCCTAATAAATTTGCTAATCTTTTCCCGATAAGACGAGCATTATATACAGAAAGAATATATCTTTGATTCATCATTTCCTCAGCATCCACGAGAAGTACATTAAACATATTTTTCTCTTTATAACCGTTTGCTATATCCGAAGACACAGAAGACTGCGAACGATCTCTATATCCATGAATAATTATTTTAGTTTGTTTTGTTATGTCAAATATTCCAGGCTGCGTAAGCGAGTGATAGGCTTTATCGATAGGAAAGCTTTGATTTCCAGTGTCGTCTAGATGAATTATTTTCATAGTCTTCAGTATAGAATTTTGGGTACTCATGGAGTTAAACTGAAAATCCATAATGGCACGACCTGTAAGCGCAAAAATCCTGTTACTTACATTATTATCCACTTTTAAATGTGAAGGTTAAAGTTATCCACTTACATGCACTGGACATTTTGGCATACAAATTCTCAATAAAACTCAAATTCTGTTGGTCACTTTGGGCGTTAACTACGAACACAAACGAATGTAAAATCGCGATTATCATCGGTACTTTTATAGAGTAGAGGTTCATGGCAAAACCTCCGCGATAACACGGTCACTGTGTCACTGCCTGTACTAAGAGAAAGGTCCAGTCAGTGTCTCGCCGACTGCAGCAATGGCTCAAGTTTTGGTGGGGCTTGTTTGAAATTAATATCCAATGCACTACATTCGCTCTTAGAAGGCCGCTTCAATTGCTATAAACAAAACAAGTGGCTCGAGTTTTGTTAAGGTTATACAGTATTTACATTTTACTTTTTATTTTTGTAAACAAAAAATCGAAAATTATGAACATTTGTGGTGTGATGTTATAGGAAACATATTTTTTTTTGCTTTCTATAATAGTGTCTGGCAAATTTTGTTTTTGTGTCATGGATAAACTTAATAGAACTATCGATTCTGAAAATTGCTTCACCAATAAGAAGATATCTAATTAGGGAAAAGGATATGATTTAATTTGAGAAATTCTATTTTTAGCCATTACATTATCAGTTGAGAGTTTTACAAAATATAAAAGAAACTGTCTTAAATATGATTATTTGCCTGCGCCTTAATAAATATTTGTATTTATTATTTAAACAATTGAATGAATCTTTGTCAAAATCTATTATCTTATTGAATAAAATAATTATACATAAAAGCCACCGAATTGGAGCCAAGCTTTGCCTCGCTCCCAGAGCGAGGAATTGAAAATATTAAATATTTAATTTCTTCAAGTGGGAATCGAACGTACAATCTGTCGTGTTTACAGTCGCTTGTACCTCTGCGACACAACTACCCTCAAATATGTTTTAATGTTCATTCTTTATCATTTTAATTAAATAAACTAAAAATAAATATTTAATTGCGTAAAACTATAATTTTGTGAACTAAGTCATACTCGTTTTGCACACAACAGGTAGATTCTCGATTCATATTTTGCAAACACAAGCACCATCAACATAACATACAAACGCTAAGTGCAATCTGCCCGCGAATAAAATAGAGCAAAAATCTAACTTCAAACACGTTTAAAACATATCTACATATATATGTATGTGTGTAGGACTTTGACTGGGTGAACTGTAGGACGCCTAATTATTATGTTACAGCGAAAGGCACTTATATTTTACACTGATCCAAATGTACCATTTAAAATAGTTGCATAAATAATATAAGGAATTAATTTAATATTCCGATTATTTCGAACGCTAGTACACAAAATAATAGAATGATAATATTTCAATCTCATAGCTCGTAATAAAAGCAGGCAGATAAAACTGCCAATGGGAACCTAGTGTTAAAACACTTCGTTCCCCACTTTCCGCCCAATATTTGAGAAATTACGCATTGTACGACTGATCTCAACGCCGCCCTTTGTCAATCGGAGCAGGGAAATGTAAATATAATCATTTCTTTGAATGGGATCAAACCCACAAGCATCGCGGTTACAATCATCATCACACGCTGTCTCTCTCCGTCACTAACGGCCTAGAATCTAGATTATAACAAAAATATTTTAATGTTGAAATAGTAGGCAGTTGGAGTCTAAAGTTAACTCCAACTTTCCCACCGAATTCTGAAGGCATAGCGTGTGGATTGGTGGAACTTAACGCCGCGCTTTCGTTCGACACCAGAGCGAATGAAAATATAAAATATTTCATTCCATCGAGTGCGAATCGAACCCACAACTCACCCGCCTAAAAGAAATATATAACATTAAAATGGGCCTTTTAAAAATATACTATATATAACTATATGCAAAATTTGTTTTTGTACTCGTATATTAAGATAGTGTTTTATGTATTTTAACATTCCAAGTCTCGGATAATAGGCTTCCAATAGGCCCGTAGGGATTTTCGTCTTAATTTTATTAGTGAATACTAATCTCTTGGATGAAAAGGAATTTGTTTGTTTTCCATTCAATTTAATAACTTACTTGAGTCAAATTAATCCAATATTTAATTTTTTTATCAGCAAGAATTTAATTTATCAGCTTAAGCAAGTCGAGCTTAATAATGAACCTTTTAGATTTATGTTCTTCATTTATTATCTAATAATTTACATTTACTATGTGCAATGCTTACATTTGAAATGTTTGAAACGACATATATGTATATATATCTGTATATTCCAATTGTAAAAGTGCAATAAAGTTACTTTTAAACAGCTAAGATAGGTAGAGTCTATTTACATGAATAATTGATCTGGTATATTTGATCAGATTAATCGAGTATATTTAGCTTTATACATGTTTAGAAGCCCAATGTGTCGAATACTTTGCAGTAGTAAGTGGTTACGGGTTCACTGAGGTGGTGTCTCAGGCAAGTAAGTTGACGTATTTATTATATCAAGCTGCTACCAACGAATGCTTAATTGCCTCGCATATTGAATTTACCTACGCTTAGTCCTAGGCGTAACTTTCGTATGACTAATTAAGTACATATATATTATATAGGAAATATATTTTATAAGTAAAGCTCAAACAAAGCGATTCCATGATTCAGGTTAGTCTGATGTGTCACATCAGCATTCAATATACTTACGAATCATGTAACCACTGAAGACAACAAACGCGACAAAAGTGTTTCGCGTGATTGCGATTTATGAAATTGACGAAAACGAGAGAATACGCGTGATTATAAACAAAATTTCAGGATTCAACAACACGTGTTGTTATCATTTATCAAAATCCGATAAATTATGAAAGCACAATAAATACTTAAGTGGTTAATCAAACATCTTAATTGCATACGTAGAGAATTCGGCGTTATATTATTCGGTGTGGGGTAAGTGGCGTGACGACGGGACACCCGTGCCCGTGGGCGGGCTGCGCCGTGCGCGCCGCCGCCTCGCGCCAGTAGCTGCTCGCCGCCGCGCCGGACGCACGTGTCGCCTCCCGAGCCGCTCTCCCGTGCCGCTCTCCTGCACCGCAGCCGCCGCCGGCACAACAAACCTCTGTACAGACTGTAGTGTCTCACGTAACTGCTGCTCAACTGGGAATCCGTCGCGCCTACTCACGCCTTACTCCCGTCTACAGTAAGTTCCGTTTTTTATATTATTTTTTAATTTGATTTAAATGGATATAGATGCTGTGCTTATCTGTAATTGTTTCTTTTTTGCTTTTTTTTGCTGTTATGTTTGTCACTGTCCATTTTACTGTTTTTTATGTGCATTTTATTTATTATTTTATGTTTCTTTTTCGTAATTAAATACGTGGTTTTTATGTTAAAAGTGTTTTATTTTATTTTATTTTTTATGTTCATAAGTAATGTCTTTATTTGAAAAAAATACACATTAGGTATTGATTACAATCATCGACTATAATATTTTTAAAAATAAATTTACATAAATATAAAGGTGACAATATAATATGGATTATTTGTAATTCAAAATCTCGAAATATAAATATATATAGATATTTTGAATAAACTTTATGTTATCCTTAGTATTTCGTCGTGTCTCTCCTGAAGCGACTTAACTTTCTGACGTCGGACGTGACGTCACAGTAAGAATGTGGGGCCCGTGTTTCACGACGAAAGCATCGCTATTATTTTTAGTATAAGTAAACATTTATTAAATTTTAGACTAATTTATTTATATTCATTTAAAAAAGTGTTCTTTATATAGCGTTGATATATAAATAATTATAAAGACGCCGCCATATTAGTGAAATGAGTTCAAAAAGATTTTGACAGCAACTTTGGGCTATTTTTACAAAATATATTTTAACTTTTTATAAATTAAATATTATTTTCTTTGAACTTTCTTTTAATACATCAATAATGACTTACATCTGTTGTGGCTGGCTTGCTTAGAAACTGAATTATTTTTTTAAATATGTACTCCTGTAGGAAAAAAGTATAAACCTTCTGATCCTGTAAAATAACCCATGTACTCTTGTACCTAATTGTTTGAAAATTTGTTGATCTTTTATTTGAAGAATATTTCCTTCCGCCTTAGAAGAACGCCGTCGAAATTTTTAACAAGTTAGGAAATTCCATTGCTACCTTTTACATGAACTCAATTTTAATAAAGACTGCAATATTACCGCCTTATGAGACTTGGAGAAAAGTAATAAAAGATAAAGTAAGATATTACTTAAAAGCCGTTTCTTAAAAAATATTGAATTGTGAAAAAAATATTTCAGCTATTTTTGGTCAACATGAAGTAATCTACCAAAAGGATGTAAAGTTGAAATTTGAAGACAGATAGTTTTAGTAATATTATATGTCAGAACATACATAATACTGTTTACATCAGAGAATTTTTAAAAATATTTTTAAACTTATTCCACATTTGGACTTGCACGGTTTCTAAAGACGTTTTTATACGTTTTCTTAATAAGTATTCTTAATAAAAATTATAAACATTTTCTATATTGAAATTAAAACCCACTATTATCGTGAAAATGCCCTAATTGCTCTACAATAACGTTTTATTATATTACTTTCGCAAATATAAAATATTATCTATATATTTTGTTTGTCTAGTGTTTATATTTTTCTTTACCAAACGTGGAAATCATACATATATAGATGTAAAATATTGTTTGTATATCTCTAACAAAAATTAAAAACTTTTCAAAATTGTATGTCTGTAGAAATATTTTTCTTTGGATGAACGAGAAAGTTGATCGTTGGCAGCAAGCAGTTGGCAAGCGATTCAAATGAAACCCAAACAATTTTATGTCATAAAGCTTAAGATAAATAATATAGTTAAAACTTTAAACAGGTTAGTTTTCACTTTTTAGCGACTTTAGCTTTTAGTAGCGTAGGCCGAATGATTATCTATGGTTTTAACAATTCTATGTTTATTTTTATTGTTAGTAGAAAACGCTGTTTTATTGCAATATATATGAAAGGAACGACCTTTAACGATTAACATCTAAGTCTTAAAGGACAAAAATAATGACAATACACTATTTATTTAAAAAGCTATGTAAATTAAAAAAAGTCCTATTCATAAATTGACCTTTGTACTCTAAATAATTGTAATATTATGTTATTTATTGTATATATCAGTATAAAAAAAATATTTCTATAATTAATTTCCTTGAAAATATGTGTGCAATTTAAATAACCTCCTAAAGGATTCTAAATGAATATTTAAGTTTATCTATGTAGGGGAAAGTTGTACGAGATGATCCCCAAATTCTAAGAGAGAATGCTTACACGATATTGAAATTATTATGGATTTAAAATCGCTTAATTATATTAAATTTATACCACCTGTTGGCGAGTCGACCGAATCGAGTTTATAGATTTAACGTTTTAATATTTTATAATTACTACTAAAGGAACACCGGGATATTCAACTCAGTGTTTGTACGATATGCTCTGGGGATCTTTCTACCTACATATATTTTAAAAATCAATTAAACCGATCCCGGCCACCATGTGTTCCATATCAATTTCATAATTACGTTTTTTCCGTTGAAAAAATGATTACACTTACTAAAGGATTTTTTTATATATAATGCTTAAAACAGTTTTTTCATAACACAATATAAATATTAAACATATGTTCTTTAAACAAACTGTTCTGTAAACTCTAGGAAGTTCAACGATAGTGGCTCTGATTTCGCATTTGAGGTTTCTCTCTTTAAAAATTAAGCCAAGATGAAAAATATATCAAAATTATAATGATTTTTTTCAATACAACCACCCGTGAGATATTAATAAAATTGCATAAATTTCTCGTTTTATAAAAGTAACCTTAATTTAAAATAAAGCTTTGCTGCGTTGTAAAACGTGTATGTTTTTTTTTATATGAAAAATAAAAATAAAAATTATTATTTCATATGAAACATTTATAATGTAAATGTAAAATCTGTTGTAAATAAATATAATGAACATATCATATGTGAGCTGACTCTTTTCGACTTGAAATACACATCACCACATAAATTAAACACAATATCAACTACTATCAACTGACACTTAGAATTTACTTTCCAAATTCATTCCATCGCATTTTTTTTCTAAAATCATAACAATAATAATAAAAATTGCCAACAAGAAAATTTTAATATATCTCTTTTAAATATTATTTATTCTAAATAATATAACCATTAAAAATAATATAACTATAGCTACGTTTTATTATTATTGAATATCAAGCGCGTTTCTTTTATTTTCCAGCTCACTGGTATGAAAGATATCCAAACGTCAAACATAAATATTATCAAATTAAATTATGATAGAAAATAAAGCTAATACGATGAGTATATTTGTATATTTCCCATATTGAAAATGTCAACGACAGGTTAAACAAATAATATGTATTTAATTTATTTATCGTTTCCGTCTCCCTGTTTCAAAATGTATGAATATAAAACCTTAGCATAAAACGAAAGTGTCTTAATGGGAAAGGAATGTCTTAATTCTAGGTTCCCAGGTTCCATTGTCTACCTGCCTGCTTTGCTATGTGCGGAATACAGTTTGCAGCTAAAAAATTAAAAACTTTAAATGTCAAACTTAATATAATTGTATCCCGCTTAAAGCTGGGCAGGCAGAGGGAACCAAAACGGTAAAAGATATTAGATAACGATAATTTCGAAATACACGATTGTTGAAAATTGTTTCGAAATTATTTTCAACAATCGTGTATTATTATCAAATTAAATATGTTAGATACGTTCTGTGTTTTATACAGATAAAAAGTTGGCTTTTACGTGGTATGACGGCGTGCGACGCGAGTAACTAATGTCCATATGGAAAATGCCTAACACCTTGAACATCTTTCACTAAGGTGGTATTTTATTATTTCTTATGGTTTAGCTGGACTGTTATGATTGTTCATCAGATGTTTCTGTTCTCTTCTCATAAATCTCGAACTCGAAATTAATATCAAATATTTCAAGTCTACGAACCCTTAAGCACAGTAAAAACCAAGCTTCTAAGTCAACGCAACCAAATGATATGTATACATCGGTTTTGCTGTATTTTATAAGAATTTCACCGCGCTATCGAGTAAGTTCCCATGGAATGGTTATTAAATTTGGCACGAATTGAAAAATAATCAAAAAATATCTATAGGTATTTTATAGAAATAAACCATTCACAATCAGTGCAAACTTATGTTTGTACTTCATTTAAAGTGTGCATACGCCCGTGAATTTAAGTTTGTCTACTTCTTTAAGTTGACAAACTCAATTGGTACGGAACCCTCGGTAGGCAAGTCCAGTTGACCCGTTTGTTTTAAATTTTGAAATTTTTGGTATATATTTATAATCTATATACAGGGTGTCCCAGGAGTCAACGATAAAACGAAAACAGGTGATAGACCAAGTCGTGACAGTTATGAGAAAAATATAAAAAAAATTCTGTCTCATGTATTTTTCATATTATATTGATTTAAAAAAATATCGGAAAAACCGACACCCTGTGATGATTTTTCAAGTCCTAAGACTACAAATATTACT
>JAKRZM010000820.1:295935-461754 GCA_036379175.1 Heliconius cydno galanthus | reverse complement strand
TGTATGAGTATGACCGACGCGAAAATATTCTTATAGTTCAAGCAGGCGTAGCCGCGTCCGGGTCCACTAGTTTAATATAAAATTCCTTAAAGGTGAAGAGCTTAAGTAACAACTTTCTATTCGCAGTTTTAATAAGGTGATCCGAGACTCATTTCGCCCGTCTGATACTAAGTCTATTCAGACAGGAATAATAAGATTTGTTTTGAATAACAGTTTTAGTATCTTAGATTTCAGAAGTCCATTTTTATTTAAAACATTAAAATGTTATCGTGATTCTTTGGGAATTCAAATAAATATAATAATAAATATTCATTTGTGACATTTTTTTCTCGCGTTATTAAGTGGAAACAATATCTAATACTTTACTGTTCATACGTTGTAATAAAAGGTAATGTATGATGGAAGTGAGTTTTCATGTTCAACGGATAAAGAGGAAAGATCATTTTACCGTAGAAAGCCTTTCCTATTTTAGATTTATTTTCTTGATACAAAAAACTTGTAAAATATACTGATTTATGTAAAAGTTATTTTAAAAATTATAATTATGTTGTTACCTGTGATATTTCCATAATCATTCAGCACGAATATAAGGCATAAGTAAACGCACGTGTCACTGCCCACACTGACCTGTACGTAAATGTCAGTAGCAACCTTACCTTAGCATACAATTTTCCCGTGTTTCAGGAATATATAATGAGATTCAGATCAAATCTACTTTTATCAAAATCTTTATAGTAAAATAAACCGCGATGTATGACTCTATAGTGATGTAATATTCATACGTATAGCAACTGCAAATCCATCTTCCATTATTCAATTGAATCACTTCGGATTCGGAATTGTTTGTTTGTAATTTTAAACTTTATTTACTTTAAGTAAATGTCATATTGTTTACAAAGTATTTCCAATTGAATTCTTTCTTTTATTTATTTATTTTTAGGTTCTCGCTGTATCTCGCACATAACAGGATAGGCAGAGGGAACATGGGAAGCTAGTGTTAAAACAGTCCGTCCCCATTAAGAATTTTTTTAAGAGGCAGTAGATTAAATCAAATAAATTATATTAAAAGATGGAATGATATTTCGCTGAACAAAATTGTACTTATGGCTTAATAAATGTTCCTTTTATTCTTAATGCAATATTTGATACCGTTAAAATAAATTAGATGTAAAAGTGAAATGGAATGAAATTATTACACTGAAAGGCTTTTCGTTTATTGCGGAAGAAAATAAATACGACCATAAAATGTATTCTTATATAATAAAACTTATTTGTTACAATGAACTCAATAGAAGTTATATATTTTCCTGAAATCAAGGAAAATCTATATTCTTCATACTTTATTAGGGATTTTCATATTGGTACTTGAATAACGTTGTGATACTTCGAATAACGTTGAAGTTCAATCAATAATTTATTTTTATTCTTTATTTTTCCTGCGTAATGCAGGATAACGAGAAGTGACTAATTAATGTCGTGAATCGTTAAAATTTATTAAATGTCATCTGTGTAACCCACCTTAGTTGTCGCTGGATGGTTTCGATTGTTGTCTTCATTTGAGATAAAAGACGCTTATAAAAAAAAATTGAGTGGAGAAATCAAAATATGTGGTGCTGGTGGTAGGGTTTACGGATTAGAACATTTTTACAATTGAGAAATATTTGAAGTAACAACATGACTAGTATTTATGACATTTAACTTTTAACTAACTTTTATATTGTTTAACATGAGTAGTATTTATGCTGAAAACTCTAAAGAAGCTTCCAAACATTGTACAACGTGGGCATTATACGCCTTCAGTGATGGACTGGTGGGATGTTAGCTATGAAGGAGTGACTGAGCCATATTTTTATGAAAAAGGTGTCAAAACATCGGCACAAATGTATCGAGATACCATTCTTGAGAAGGTGGTTAAGCCCCTTAACAAGAACCATGATCAATGACCAAAATAAATAATGGAGATTTTGAATAAGCTTTACATATTTTAAAAGGTTTTATATTAATATACTAAACTAACACGCTGTAATATAAACTTTTGTTTTTATTTGTAACAATTTTTATGGCAAGTCTAAGTATATATTTTCAATTCCTTTTTTTATTACTATGAACAAAGTTTGTGTATTTACTTACCACGTACCATAATAAACTCTTCTTCTTCTTCTTCCTGGCATTAATACCGGCTATTGCCAGGGTCTGCCTTCCTAGTCAAACTACTACCACGTACCATAATAAACTCTGTAATTAAAATAGCAACGAAAATCTCATTATATTTGACAGAGCCGCTTTGAAAGTTGATAACTAAGATATCCTTGGCTTGAAATTAATCCATCCTTTGTAATTTTATACTTAAGATGTAGTTCGTTAAGTATTTGCAATATGTTTCGTAGCGCGTACTTTGTTGTTATAGCGGCATCAGAAATACATCATCAGTGAAACACTATCACGGCTCATGATATACAGCCTGGTCACCGACAGACAGACAGGCGGACAGCGGAACCCCGTAGTCTTATCAATAGGATCCCGTTTTACGTATGGAACTCTAAAAATAAATACATTGAAAATAGAATACAAATAAAAATACTTAGAATATAAATAGTAAGGAAATATTTCCTTTTCATATAAATACTACGAATTTTTCAGTTGAAGGCCATTACATATTTGACATGGGTAGCGTTAAGGCTATTGTGTGAAGGTCGACATTTAATGATAATAATGCCTTAATTTATTACAAAGCGCACACTGCGCTAACTTGGGAAGTATTGTACTAAATCCAATGACTTTGAGTTCAATATTCTGTCGGTACCTCTACATTTATGCAGAATAAATAAGAATTTTTACAAAAAAAAAATAACTAAAAGCATCGATCAACTTCAATAAATTACTTAACTTATTTTTATGGGTCACGAGATAAAGTCAACCCGAAACCTAAAAGCGCTGTGGTCTCTAACGCAGTTTGGAAGCGTTAAGCCGAGAATTTACAGTTCCACTTGATTTGTGGTTTTTCAACTACGCAAACAAGAGTGTAGCGGCGCGGCGGTGTGGCTGGTGGCGTTGTCGGGCGTCAAAGGGCGCAGGTGGCAAGGGGGCTCTCGGGGGCTCTCGGGGGCTATCCGTCAAACGGATTCAGATGCTTTGTTAGTTGTCTCGTTATTGTTCTTGTATTTGTAACCAAAATCACTATTGAAATGAAACGTCAAAGTGTCTATATTGGGAATTTAAATTGATGTCCAGCTAAATTTGGTTTAACTGCTGTTATTGTTACATTCTGTATATTCTACATAATATTTTCAAATACGCAAAATACATATGTATTAACGATTTAAAGATTGAGTCGAATTAAAAATAGTAAAGAAATAATAAAAATACTACCTACCATTTTATTTTTAAAACAGTAAGGCCTGTCGTAAAATTAGCATTATCCAAAGAAATGCCGCCAATTAGGTTAGCGGCGCGCTGTCTGTGTCGGGTGTCGACACGTCGACTGTGGCCACTTCTACTATTTACATATCTGGTTCAACCCATGCTTAGCTGTGAGGCACGTTTTAATTAATCAATGTAGACTTAACATTACAAATTAATGCTATTATTTTTACACAGAAGCTTAAAATTGTTAATATTTATTTAAATAAACATCATATAGCAATATTTTATTACGGTTCTATTTTTCCGAAAGACATTTTCTTAAAGTATTAAGAAATTCCTATATTAATAAGAAATTAATGTTAGCGAAAATAATGAAATTTTGCAAGCACATTACAGTAATAAAAATGAAAGGAAAAAGTGGTAAAGGTTGGGTTTATAATATAACAGGCTCGAAGTTTTACATGTAAGATGGTACGGAGCCAAGTGGGTTGCAGGCACAATAGGAGAGCTGGCATTGCTCATCATATCATTAACATTTCGAACGTCGCGACATATTGTATTTCATTCTTAATGGTATTGTGAGATACATTCATCCTTTGCAAGGTTTGCTATTTTAAGCTACTTTCGACAATCACTAAGAAATTTTATTTAAAGCTCGCATTCTTCATAATATTTCATATTTTATAAGGACAATGTGATATTGTTTTATATTTTTGTATCTCATTCATTTTCTGTATTTAGCGGAATATGCAGAGAAAACTTCGTTCTGTACCTTCCCAGTGGAAGGTCAGTAGAGTATGTATGCGTTAAAAATATTAATATATTGCAACCAAAACCCAAGTCAACGCTTTTCCTGGCTGGACCAGGCAAATTGAAATAATTAAGAACACATTAATAAAAAAATATATATCGTATAATCATAATATTATTTATTTGCCGATTTTTTTTTCATTAACTAATACTGTAAATGAGAAACAATAACCGAAACAAATTCTAAATAGCAGTAACACATTAGTGAAAATAGTCTAGAAAGTGTCCAAATTACAAACATACTGTATACTGTACAAAAAGGTAATTTAGGTTATTGAAAATCAATGGAGGAAGATATTTTGGGTAGTAATTTTTCAAATGTTATATTTCCATAGTGTATCAGCTAAAGATCGACTCGCGTGATCGCTCTAATTGAATAGAAGCTCGCCTCAGAGTAGCGGCGGTGACATGACACAGGTATTATATGTCACCATACACGCCACGTACAAGAGCGTACATACGCGTAGGCTATAGTATAGCTATAGCTCTGATCTAGCAATTACTTCCACCGTTGGTGACTAACCTTTACCACGCTTTCACTCGGCATAAGTGCTTGTAAGTCGAAAAGTGAGAAATATTTGAGTGGTCTATTTTGATTTAATATTTTATTAGACAGGCAGGCACAGGTGGGTTCGATTCCCATTCGGAAACATAAAAATATTTCATATTTTTAATTCAATAAGTGAAGGCAAGAATTCGGCAGAAAGTGGAGAACGAAGTGTCTTACTAGGTTCCCTCTGCTTACCCTGCTGTGTGCGCGATCAGCGTTATTTAAAAGAAATTCGATGGCGTTCACTAATATTGTTATTTTGTTATTAAAGAGTAACTAAGAATTATACATTATTACTATGTATTATTATTATTATGTGGACCTACTGGTAGGATTTGTTTTTTGTAGTTTTTAATGAAATAATAGCTAGAAATAGCTATCATCCAAAAATATAAACAAAATAAATCCGACCAGTAGTCCCACAGATTTGAGCGTTTAAGCTAACAAACAAACTCTTTCGCTTTATTATATTAGTATCGATTTAAGCTGTAATCTAAATTAATTTATATCTTGTCTTTTTAAATAATTTACTGTATTTTTACGTTGTGTTGCATTTACTGGCAATTTATTTACTTATAATTAGCATACAAATATTCCATATTTATTTAATTAAACGGAATATTCAATACTATTAAAGCAATTTGTCGTCACTTAATTAACTATGGTAACCATATCCCACTGTTTGTAACCGCTTCATAATTAACTACTGTATAATAGTATATACAATAGGTTAATTATGTAGAAGCTTACGTTATATAAACTTACAACTTTCATTTTGATATTAATGACGAATCGTATGTTCACATTATATTACATGTTTAAACATGTGTAGAAAAGACAAATATATTTATTTAAACTATTTCTATTACTTCAAACTTAACACTAATCGTTATCGTTTCTAGCTTTTAAATAACATATATAGGTACATTTTATTCGATCAGTTAAAGTTATTTCATTATAATATCACACAAATATTGTTTTAATGACAGAAAAGTGAACAAATTAAATGGTCATTTGAAAATAATTTTCCGTCCATAGCAGCGAATTATCACCAAATACTTTTCACGAAATTCACAGCTATTTTAGTATTTGAAGTGTAGCGTTAATAAAGAAATCGTGTTGAAATTGTATATAATTTATATATTTGGAGCAAGACATAATAAATTCACATGATGCCTGCCGTAGCAGTTCAATAGCATCGCGAAGTCTGGCTAGGCGTCGATCGAGTATGCGCAGATACTTTAGAGTTGAACTCAAGTCATATATATTGAGAGTCGATCTGGGGATAATTTAATTCCTCCATTCATGGAGGTGCGAATTTGCAAGTGCGTGCCGGAGGGCGCCGCCCGCCTCGCGCCTTGCCTCCCGCGGCCACTGACGTCAACGACCCACCGCACGCCACCCGATTATAAATATAGCCTTGCCGATAGCACGCCACAGGTTTTGGCCCTTAACTTACCTGTATTGTAAAAGCAGTCGAAAATATTGAACGTGGACGTTTAACGATATTTCGTTAGCCTACGCCGCTATAGCTAAACTTATATTATCTACGAAGCTCCAAGTTATACTTTTTTTTATGATTTAATAGAAGCTTTTGGAAGCGTAATATGAGTAACAATCAAATATTTTTTAATAGTATTTTTGCTAAATTATGTATTTTATTCGAATTTGTGATTTAATATGTATATATGTATGTATGTATGATGTACATATTACATTAGCAATGACTATTGTTAAATATGGGACGTACTTTTAATTTTATTTTAGGAATTGTTTATATATAAATTACAAATGTTAGCTTCGTCTTCGTCAACACAAAATGGATTCCGCCATCGAACTTTTAATTGTTTTAAATAATTATTTAGCTTAATGATGTAAATTGATAATTATCAATCCAATATATATTCTCCGAGTAAACGAATAATAATAAATAATGATATTATTTTTCTACGAGATATCTTTTATAAAAAAAAATAACTTAATCGTATATCAATTACTCATTTCATATTTACAAATAGTCAGCTATCTTTAAAACTTAGAACCTGGGGTGATTTTTCAAATTAACATTAAACACACCTACATAATATTTATGTAATAAATAATCATTACTCACTATACCTAGGATCCGTGCTTAAATAATGGAAGTTCCATACACCTGATAAATAAATGAATGAATGAATAGAATTTGGATCGTTCACCGTCTCTTCTGAGAATTGTTATTAAAGTTGATGGATAAATGTAGACCTATCAACGAAAATTTCATCGCCCCTAATTTAAGTATACATCAGCGTGATGAAGTAAATTATACGTGGGTAATCAGTGAAGCAGTGTGTCATTGTTTAAGTAGTCTATCTATAATTTAATATGAATAATGTTTTAATAAAACCGTCGTGGCGCAATGGTTTTGGGTTCGATCCCCACTCGATGTACTGAAGTAGGAAACGGAGTATCGTAGGATACTCATTCCCCGTCCGTCCCTCTGCTTACCCTGTTGTATGCGGGATACAGCGTGAAGCTGATTGAATAATGTTTTAATAAATTCTAACACGATACCTAATGAACTACCTGCCTCATAAAAAGATCTCAAGTCATAAAACAGAATTAAAGTTTTTGCACAACATAAACTTTCAATCCTTTTCTCTCTCAATTATATTTATTTAAGACCTTTTTTTAACCTATACATTAATAGTAAGATAAATTTAAAAAAAAATAAAGTTGGTATATTAAGTACTATGCAAAATATTAATCGTACAGTTTATGGGTTCGATTCCTACTTAAGGAAATGAAATATTTAATATTTTAATTTCTTCGCTCTGGTGTGGAGGCAAAGCGCGGCGTTTAGTTCCGCTACTGAACTCGCAATGCCTCCAGAATTCGACGGAGAGTGGAACGCGGAGTATTTTAATAATAGACTCTCCTGCTACATGTGGGATACAGCGTAAAGCTGCAATAAAGTTAAACAAAATATTAATCTTTTTATGACTTCACTTGAGACGCGTACCTATAAGTTAAAGAGAAATAAGATTAAAGACAAACTTTTATTCTTAAAATAAACGTAAAATCTAGTAGTGAACGTTAGGACTTAGACCACACTTTATTTGTTTTTATGGTAAAACTTTTATTATTTCCAGTAAGCTCAGTGCTTCATATACATATTCTGTATTTCACATCGATAACAAGTTCAGTATTTCTAGATTTCGACATAGATATATACAGATTTTTACTAAGAGAAAAATGTGAGTCGGATTGGCTCTTATAGGATTTCGGTGGTTTCGGTGGATTCAGCATACCAACACCTAGCCTACCCGCAAAAAATGTTTATCTTTAATAGTTCTCATATAAATAAGATAAATTGCTAGTTTCTGAAAAAAACTCAACTTTAAATCAAAAATTTAGCTTTAACTCAAAAATTGCTGACTATTATATATCTTTTAATCCAAATTTCGTTGTAATTATTTATTATGATACAAAGCAAATACCTATAACTTTTAATTTTATAACTGTCTTACAACTTAAATGCCCTCTATTTAAAAAAACGCAGTTCACATAAAACACTCACATAAGAGAACCAAGATTCAATACATTCCGTTTCCCGCCCGAAATCAATACATTGCTTGCTGAGTAGCTAACCTCATAGCACGTAACTGAACATAATTAATACACTCAGATATTATTTTAAAGTAGTACTTGTAGTACTGCAGACTTACCAATGAACTCACCAAGAATAGGCTTAGAATTAATTTGTATGCAGTAGAAGTAGGAACGAGAGATACCTATAACAGCGAATCTCTCTAGAACTTAGTTCGAAGACTGCATTAGTAGGGGTTATCTAGAGAGAGGAGTTCGAACTGTGGAGGGAAGCATTAATGTGTATATAAAAAAATGTGCTTCACGCTGTATCCCGCATGCAGCAGGGTAGGCAGAGGGAACATAGTTTTAAGACACTCCGTTCTCTAATTTGTACCGAATTTTGGAGGCATTGCGTGTTGAGTGGCGGATCTCAACGCCGTGCCTTGCCTTGACACTAGATATATCATATCCTCGAGTGGACATTGTATTTCACTTAAAATAAAAACAGAATTATTTGTTTCAGATAACAATCAGTGTAAAGAGAAACCAAAATAGCGGCAATTATCATACATTAATAAATCTGAACTAAAAACGGAAAATATACGAATTTAATAGTGGAGCTTGAATAATGTGGTCGGGCACGCGCCCGGGGGGTGTGAGCGTGGGGACGTGCGAGGGCGCCAAGTAGTATCTGATGCACGTGCGGTGGGGGGCGCGGCCCGCGACCATGCGCGTGTGCTGCGTGACCACGGTGCTGGCGGCGCTGGCGCTGCGCACTGCGGCCGAGCCCGCGCCGCGTCGCTTCCCCGCCGAGTGGCGCAGCAGCCGCGACCTGCAGCTGCGCTCGCGACCTCTCCATGACATCTTCGAGCCGGACTCGGCGCCATCAGACCCTGACTCCTTCATGCACCAGCCCCTGCACAAAGACCGCCGTCGAATGCGCAACAACAAGCGCACGCCGCACATCCCGGCTGAGCTCGCGAGCCAAATGATGTTGCGTGCCTCGCGCTCCGGCCGGCCCTACGATGTTCCACAAATAGGTAAGTTCGTTCTCAATATTATCAATTAATTCAAATATAAATGATTTCATGGTAAATATGGTAAAATGGTAAATTCGGTCATCTATGGAACTTCTAAGTTTATCTACTAGATTGTTCTCCTAAGAGAAGGTCTTGACTAAGAAAGGACGGACTAACATTTTACTAAAAGCAAAGTATTACATTTAATTTCAAATATGGTTAACCAATTAAGCCTTTTGAGGAAGTTCTCAGTGAACTCAAACTGTCGGAAAAACGTAACAAACCTGTTGCATTTGACTGATAGCTCGGACGTGGCGAGGATAAATAGGTGCTAATGATAATAACAACTTAACCGTAAATCCTATAGTTCTTTAGATAGCGAACTTTGATATATGTATGTAGATTGTACCTACGCATGTTCGACGCCTTTATTACCATACTTATTAACATTTTGTTGATATAAGTTATGTTTAATTGTGTTTGTACGAACAACACACATGTGTTAATACACAAATGCGCTTAATTGCTTCGTGGTTATAATTCAGATTGTGATTGCTCATGCGGTTAATTATTTGTACTTAATTTAAGGAAGACTAATTAATATTTTTTAAAAATGACGGATCTTCTAAATATTGTCTTAAACATATGGAGAAAAATATTCAGATAGATAATTTCCTAAGCATTACGTAGGTGACGCAATTCAACGTCAAGTTTTCTCTACCAGAGCCCAGAGTGGGAAAATATAAATAATTTAGGGGTGGGGATCGAAGCTACAACCACCGCCTTTCAACGACAGTCAACAGTCAGGCCCTATCCTACTAGTTCACAATGACTCCTTTAAAAATTACTAAAAGGTATATATATTATACCTTTTAATCATTTTTATACGGTATGATGTAGATATTATATATTTCTTTGTTGATGATGATGATGTGGTGTCGTTGATGTTTTATCATTGGTTCATAATAACGATAACTGTTAAAACTTATTATGCTATTTATATTTACTGCGGTGGTTAAGCTTTAAGTTCGACGTTATTTTATAAATATACTCGTATGCAGTTTTTTTCCCGCACATAGCAGCGTAGGCAGAGGGTCCCTCTGGGAACCTAGTTTTAAGTCCGTCCCCATTCCGATCTGACACACCCCGCTTTCCGCCGAATCCTGGAGGCAATGCATGTTGAATGGCGGACCTCAACGCCGCATATATATAGAAACAAAGTAGTCATACTTTTAAAATTAATCATAAAAAATTGTAATACGAACTTACTTCAGACTATTTAATTAATCACCAAATTCATTATACCAGGACTTTAAATGAGACCTTTTATTTTTTACATAACTATGTAGAAACAGCTTTGAATTATACTTTAGCAACAATTACTTTCTTTGTTCGTCACGTTAATATACAGTTAAGAGAAACATTACAATTGTTTACCGGAATGAATTAGTTATATAAAAGAGTTTTCTTTTAAACTTTCTAGTACAATAAATAACAATTAATTGGCACGTCAACTGTAAAAAATATATTTATACCTACATACAAACACGTCCAACCGAATATATTAAACAGTTGTTCTATGAAATGTGCAATTAATGATATTGCATGCGAATAGTAAAACAACTTATTTCTTTGCTTATTTCTTCTAAAAGAAGATAGAGTTGTCGAAGCCGTGAATTATTATGATGGATTAGATGTTTCGTTTTTCTTTTGTCACTTGTATTGCGTATCCTATTGCGTTTAATATTGAAAGGAATGTGTAGAGGAATGTGAGAGAAATAAGTACAAATAAAACACATCTCCTCTACAAATAACAAGAAAAAGAAGAAGATAAACCTTTCATATATTTCATTTCATCTTATTTAATATATTGAGGCCGTCATGGAGCAGGGGCACAATCGTGTGACTGTAACCCGACCCGTTGTGGGTTCCATTCCCACCCGAGAAAATCAAATATTTATTTAAATTTATATTTTAATTTCTTCGCTCTGGTGTTGAGTTCCACCACTCAACACGTAATGTCTCCAGAATTCAGCGAAAAATGGGGAACAGAGTGTCTTAACAACTAGTCTTAACAACACGTGAAGCTGATTTTATCTTATTTAAATCTCACACTTCAGTAACTCTAAGCTTGATTAAAACATCTATGGAAGACTCTTATAATATTCTACAAACGGCAATCCCGGAGCAAGTGAGAAATTGTGGCGAGAACTTGACATTAACCGTGGGGAGTAGAGCAGTTAGTGCTACACCTACAGTTGATGTTTCTGCACAGCTTTTCAAAGAAAGCTTTTTATGTGAGTTAAGGATGAAACCACTTTTATTAGATATTTCAGTTAATACATTAAAAAATACTTGATTGAAAACTATTAATGCTTAATTATATAACAAATTCACTATATTGTTTTAGTTTTCTTGTTTTGTTTAATCATATGTAACCGCATGATATAAATACAACTACAGTGAATTCATTCACAAACTAACCGCAATTTGATAAAGAATCCGCATATAGAATATGATATGTATTTTAAATTACTACAGGTCGAGTTTCATTAATTAAAAAAAATATAAATAATATGTAAAAATATAATATAAAATGTTGAAAATATGTAATTTATAAAAATATTAATTTAACTCCAATTAAAGTATTAATAACTTATATTACTATCAATTAACTTTTAAACATTGCAGCGTCCATGTTTCTCCTTATTACATTTGTCCATATTATCTGAGGTCAACTTCGTCAGGATCCGGAGATGTTTAGATGATATCTTTAATAAACTAAGTATACACTTTATATTACATATATAAAATGTTAAAATAAACCTATTGAGCTCAAGTCTAAGATTTACTAATATGAATATTTCGTTTCCCACCTTCATACCCCATGACCAGCTCGATGGTACCATATTTTTGTTGTCTCTTCTGATGTAAGTCAGAAATGACAGTACAAAAATATACGAAAAATAATGTTTGTAGGTACAATTGACAAGTTTCATAAATATAAGAGAATAAAATTTTATTAATACAGTGCGTTTCGTAGCATCATTATTACGTCTGCGTAGCGCTGTAGTAGTCTTGTAGCATTTGATTTCTTAAAACTCTACATCTTGACTACATTATTAATAATAAAAAAATAATTATATGTATATTGTTATTACCAATATATAGGATATACAAATATATGGTAAACAAATTATTCTGTTATAAAGTAAAAAATATAACTGGACGAATTGGTTCGCAAACAATGAATTAAATATATTATTCAAATAGAATTTAGAAAATTGTTTATTTATTATTGCAATAAAGTTAATATGGTGGTTTGTGGCGCACGTGCGTAGCATGTATGTACATACATATGTACGTGACGAGACCTGTATAAGCTTTGTACGTTATTTTTAGTATAATCCAAGTAAAATATTGTTATGGGCTACTTCTGATGTTATACGAGGCAACACTGTTCGTCCCAAGAGATAAACTTAACGTAGAATCTCGTCTACTTTATACCTATTTCAAACTATATGAAATTGTGTAAAATAAGCCTTAAAAATATAAAAAATAATTTTAAATTTATATAACCTAAAAGCTGAGTTTATTTTGAATTTATATTAGACGTGACATTAAAAATTTGTATAAATGTCAATAGTACTCCCAAAATATCTATTTCTTAACCTTATAGCCTTTACGGTTACCAAAAAAAATAAAGATATTCAAACAAATATTATTAATTTGAATTTAAAATAAACAATTATAAAAATATTAAACTTAAAATATATAAAAATACAGTAATGTAAATACTAAACTAATATCTGTTTTATAATTGTCATGTAATTAGTATTTGACAAGTTAAAATAGCAATGTATGATGATTCCATTGCCAATAGCTGTCAGAGAGATGGATATAACAGACACCTGATTCATTTAGCCATTTACTTTCGACCCGAGGCCTCGATTGTCATAGCTCCATTAGAGTCAAGCGACGTATGCGTAGGAACATATGGCCTGCTGCATGAATTCTGATTATGCGATCAATAGAGAATCAACTCAATTGTATTTACGGTCTGGCCTTATCTTCTTTTATTTTACTTTGTTAAAGAAAAGAAATATTATTGACGTTTGAACTGAATATTGTATCAGAAATATGATAAAAATCTGAAAATCCTTTAAGGGGTCATTTTTTAACCCGACTTTAACACGACTTTTGTGTACACCCCACACAGTTTTTATTTAAACTTATAATAAATATATAATAGCAATTAATTAATTTTATTTGACATAGTATAAAGTAGTAGAAAATGAGAAACGTCTTAAGCTTAAAAATAGCAATATATAACTTTGCTTCACACAAAATTATAATATTGTATACCAAGTCATAATTAAAATACAAAGTGTAATTATATGAAATTTATGTTAGACATCTTAGCGTTACAGCCGTCGCGGTAAGGAGTAAAACACAATTAACCTTTTCTCGAAACATTATGGTTAGCGCTGAATGCCGTCCCGTAGTTGTAGTTCAGAAAAGCTGTAACTGCCCACACGGTGCCCTACAACCAAACTAACGTAACAAACGTAAAAGTAAAAGTAAATTAGTTAAATATAATTAATATATGGATCTGAACAATTGATTCGTAAGTTATGTTTTTTTTTAAATCTCTTATATACAGAAAAAGATATTTTTTGTTCCTTTCTTAAAATATGGTTGTTGTACCAATCAATAATGTTAATCATTGTAATAATTGTTAAATTGTGGCGTTAAGCTCCGCCACCCATCACGAAATGCCTCGAGAATTCGGCGAAAATTGAGTTCCGGGCGTCTTAACACTAGGTTCCCTCTGCCACGATTTGGGACAGCGAATGAAAAAATTGATATTATAAAATTTCATGTATACCTGTAAAATTTACCAGTGAAATAAAAATATATATATTTTCAACTTTGATTTCATTATTTAATTGACAAGCTAGCGGCTGATACGATTATTTAGGAAAAACTACTACTACTATACACTCAATATTTTTTATTTAAGCTTTTTAATATTGTTTTGTTATTTTATTTGTTTTTGCTTGCAAAAAAATGTCGTATTTAATATAAAAATGTTTAGTTATTAGACCCATATGTATGTGGTATGTTTATGGTATTGGTAGATTTACTCTCAGTAAACACGATTTACACTCATCCCGCGGGAGTTTCGGGAGTAAAAGCCTCTATCTTACAATAAAAGTCCTACAAGTATCAGTTCGGCTATTCCGGAGATAAGCCCCGCTAAACAGAAAGATAGACAGGTAGACAAAAAAATCGTTTTTAGTAGCTTTTAAATTACAAATGCAAAAAATGCAAAAAATCGACAGTTAATCCACATCACAGACAGTCATTTTATTTATATGTATGTATAGATAACGATTAATAATTCTCAATTATAATGTTGGATTAATTAATATAGTGATGAAAATGTTTTAAAAAATCTTACTTATTTTTAAAAATATGCAAATAACTAAAATGATTCTTCAATTAACTATTCAATTAGGCCATTTTAGCTTTTTACTCTCTGTAAAAACGAAATTATATAATAGGTACATAGTTATTATTCTGTAGTAGATAATTTATTAAGATTAATAGTTACAAATGAACTCCCAATTGGTCATAGTCTGTCTAGCCGGTGCATCTAATGTGTGTGTATGTTTATATTTATGAATCTATCTAACATCACTGAAATATACATTTGTCTTTATGTGTACTCCACAAATATTTATTTTATTATTCTGATATCGCTACGTAGCGTGCCCTTGAAAATATTGGAAATGTTTAAAATACTATAATGATTGAGTGAAAGAGGAGTTACGTACTTACATAGATTTACTATAGAGGCCTGTGGTGGGGCAGTTATGAGTTCAATTCTCACTAGAAGAAACGAAATAATTAATGTTTTTATTTCCTCGTTCTGATAACGATGCAAAGCGCGGCGTTGACTTTCGCCACTCAACACGCAATGCTTCAAACAATCAAAATTCAGCGGAATATTGGGAAAGGAATTGTCTTAATGAAAACTATATGTCTTAACTCTAGGTTCCCAGGTTCCCTCCGCCAACCCAGCTATGTGCGGATACAGTGTTAAACTATATCCCGCACATAGCTGGGTAGGCAGACTTTTACGACATTTAAACTTGTTATGAACTTACTATTAGCCTAAATATTGTGCATGAAAAGAATATATATTTTTTTATACGGCTTGAAATATTTAAATAGAATAGAAATACAAAATTCAATACACTTATTTACCAACCTTTCTTTTTTTCCTGGTCAACCTTTCTATTACATTTTAACATTTTTATGTTCCTGTAATGTCGACCTTAATTTAATTACATTAAAAAATAATTAATTTATTAATAGCCAAATAAAGTTTAGCCAAGCTATGTGAGGTTACTGAAGGGTATTTTATATCGAGCTTATGACGTAACGGCTGACTATCGACAACTTTGCTTTTATTTCGGTATCAGGTGTCCACCTTAATTTGAAAGAGTATCTTTCCATGGCCTCGCCGCAACAGGTGAGGAGCTCGGCGCAGGCGTGGCGCGCGCGTCGATACCGCGCCCCGCCCGCCGGCCCCTGCGACCCTCGCTCATTCACACCCGCACACACTCAAACACCTATCTATACACACATGTACCCACACAGCGAACACTACTACAAGAAAAGCTCTACAGAATTAAGATAGAACACCCTATTTATAAGTAAGGCCACTGGACATAAATGATAACAAACAGCTTGCGAACATGCTGTCACTGTGAATCTTTTACTTGAACAAATGGTATACACAAGATAACTTACGTAATTGCAAGTCGGAGATTTTGCGTAGGACTAGTGGCAAGGGAGTGGCCATCACGTTTGAGGTGTCCATCATAACTTGGAAACCAGAGACCATGGTTAAAGACCGATCGGCACGTAAGCTTTGGCCTTTTACTTACTACAATTTGACCGAATATTGACAACAACCTTCACTAGTGTGTATTAAGCTATCGATTACATTCGTCACAAATTTTCTAATCAAGTCCTTTATGACCTTATCAAGCATTTGGTATATTATAGTATAAAATTATAATATCAAAGAACAGCTGCTTTATAAGTAGACTTTAAATAGTAAATAGGCTTATGAATATGAAAAAGAATAAAATCTGTTAATATTTATTTGTGTATTGCAATTATTAATACTATTTAATGTATTCATTTAGTAGCTACATTAAGTTAATAAAATCTTTTGGAATTTTAATATATTTAATTATTTGGTATATTATATAAAATTATAATATCAAAGAACAGCTGCTTTATGAGTGGACTCTAAATAGTAAATAGGCTTATGAATATGAAAAAGAATCTATTAATATTTATTTGTCTATTGCAATTATTAATACTATTTAATGTATTCATTTAGTAGCTACATTAAGTGAATAAAATCTTCTGAAATATTAATATATTTAAGGAATGATCGGAATTTATTAAGTTTATTAATTACCATATGTCAAAAAAGTATTACTACAAACGATATTTCACCTTTAAATGATTATATTTAAATTAAAAAAATATTGTAACGACCTTCCTATATTAACGATTCGCTGAAATATTCAAGCATATTAAATTGTATTCATAGAAATTACTTAGTGTTCATTTTACGGAATATTCAACAAGTTGACCTTTCATGACAAATGTCACAAGTAAATAGTTCCAGGAAATGGAACAGTAACAAGACGTAACTGTTAGTAATTAAAATATGAGCTTAGTTGAAAATTATTATAATAATTAATAACATCCCCACAGACTTAACTACCACTTACTCTACAAATTACATATATGTAAGCGAAAAATGACAATTTAACTAATGTTGTAGTTCAAAGTTCGTTTATTAGTTTGAATGAAAATTTGGTTCAAAAATGAAACTTCTAAAATTGTATACACATATATAAATATAAAAATAATTCTTATATTCGATAAATACCGAATATAAAAAGCTGGTCGAGTCGAACTGGCTCACCTGGTTCTGTACCATTTTTTGGATTAGGTGCAATTTGTCAAAGTTAACAACTATAAATTTGTGGGCTTATGCACTCATTTTGTATGAAATTATCTACATATATATGTTTGTAATATTTTTTATCTGTAATATAAATAGCTCTAAAAAATTATTTAATTTTAAATATTCCAATGGTTCTATTCTGCAATACTAACACATAGATACGATGATACGTACGATATTAAAACAGAAATAAATTAGTACGTACTCGGCAGTGGATGACGTCGCCGCTTCCGCCGTAGCCATTTACAAAATTACACACTATTCAACCGATTTACTTCATTTCCATAAAATGAGAACCATGCAATCATGTCTTTTGCTGCATATAAATAAAGAATATTATTATATATCTATTTAATATTGAAATATAAGAATTATCTTATGTAGGAATTTTATATTATATTCATATCTATATCGTACCGAAAAAATTATAACTTTTCGATGTTTTTTGTAATAACTTTGGATATTCAGAAATATTATTAAAATAAACAAGTAAATATTTTAATAACGACTGAAAGAAATGCATAAGTCCTGATTAATAATTATATGATGGTTTGATATTATTTTTCTATTTCACCGCTACGTCACAAACTCCAAGACTACCTCGAATGAATGTATTGTGTATGCGGTCAGACCGCGTTACGCCGCACCATCCACTTCAGCATGTTCATTTTCGTGTCGTAAAACTCCTGAGTGAGCCGAAATTCTTTTGGCCATTCGTTGCTAGAAAAAGGAACCGGTCGAATCATGTATATAAACCCTTTGAGTTTGGACGATATTCTACCGTGATAGATGCCTCTAGACTTGTGCACAACGGACTCAAGGTATTTGAACTTTTCCGACCTAATGGCTGGTTCATGACTATATGGATAGAGCTCGAATCGGGTCGACAGATCATGTACTCGGTCTTCGACACACTTACACTCCATCATCAGTTGGTTCTCGTCAATGAGTGCTATGTCCAGCCCAGTCCAGCCGTAGAGGTTGGTCTTGGATGAGCCGAGACTGTGTAGAAAAAAAAAGCATGTTTATATCCAAAATAGATCCTTCTATTTAAATTTATCAAGAAGCTCAACGTAGGAAGATGTAAGTGTTTTATATTGATTATATAAACAATAATAAATTCTAAATGATAAACCAATATTCAATTTGAAAGTTCGTTGTTTTAAGGTAACCAATGTTACACTATTGAAATTGTACCATATCTGAAGGTTTGCCAAATTCTATGCCACTAAAATAGAACATTTCCTTTCAAGTAGTGGCGACAGTCGGACAAATAATCAGATAAATCATCGGAGCCCAGGTTCTAATAACTACCATTAAGGGTAAAAGGTATAACTTTACATTTTAAAGTAGATTGCAATATTCTTTTAACGTCACAGACATAATAAGTATATTATCTACGTTATTTCATCAGGTAGAGAAAGTCTAAGAATATATAACTCCTTTCACTTCTTTTCTTCAATTTTAGAGGCACGCAGCATTATTTGGGGGGGCATCCTAATTCCGCAATTTACTTAATCAGATTAAAATGAGGTAAAATGAGGTGAGTTGGGTAACTCACAACTATCATGTACACCTTCAGATATTGTCCAAGTTAGCACTTTACGTCATGTATGCATGTAGTAATTTAAAATCTTGTTATAAATAAATAAAATGAAACTCATTTGTGATGACAAAACGTCTTGCATAAATACTTAATTAAGTATTTAATACTAAATAAAAAAAACCATTAATAAATTTTTGTTTAAAAAAATAAAATAATTATAAAAAATATAAGTAAAAAAAATATCTTAGGTGCCTTGAATTTCACCATTTATACTTGTTCTTTTCTCCACATTCGTTCTAGCTACATTTATTTTATGTTGTTCAATTGTAAAAGTTTAAACAAGTTAACTAGAGTTTAGTCGAGTGTATGAATCACGCGACCACTTGTTACAAGCTATGAACGGCCATGTTTCTTCTGTTTTATTTAACACAAAGCTGGCCCAGGCTTTGTTCATTAATTTACTCTACGAAACATAAGTATTTCAAATTGTATTAAAAGTAAACAGATATGCGTTGTGTACTCACGAAAGCCTTTCAACATTTGTATGCAAATCATTTTGAATGTAAAATTTTATTTTCCATTGTACCGTTAAAAATAATATATCACATTTATATTAATCCTTTTGTCAGCTTCACAGCAGGGTAGGCAGAGTGAACCTAGTGTTAAGACACTCCGTTCTCCACTTTCCACCAAATTCTGGAAGCATTGTCTTGAGTATATATTTAGTTTATTTCAAAACTAACATATAATTTATAATTAGTATTCTAATTGAATCTAACACGCGATACTAATCAAGATGTTTAGACAACTCCCTTAACACACAAAGTCGCCTCTCAGGACTTTCGTAGCTAATCACTTAAATGTTGTCTTCCCTGTTTAAAGCATCAAAGGCGTTATTGTAGACTCGGATCCTTGTCTTTCACTTAATTATCCTTGAAATTACCTACTACGAGCTTGAAAACAATTTCGATCTAACCACATACTTAAGACATACATTTTAAAGTATTTTTCTTTTACTAAAATTTTAATAATTACCGATTTAAGAATAAAAAAGCCTTTATTTTTACTAAATTTGGACAAAGTGAACTATCATTATCATTTTTTGCTGTGTTAGTGATTCAACAAAATACTTGATTTTTATGTATAATATCTTTACTAGCTTGAATAACCTAAAAAAATTTTTTTTTATTAAAGTAATATGTAATCAAATTAGCATTATAACCAAAAGAGCATACAAAATATTAGGCCTTGTGTTATATGTATCTAAAAGTTTAAAAAGGGGCTGAAACCATCCCATTATTCAATGGTCTGGTGCGGTTAATCTTGGAGTATTGCTCCACATATTGGAATCCTCTATATAAGATCTATACTAAGTCATTTGAATGTTTACATAACCAATTTCTTCGTCACTTAAACGAAGATCTCATGCAGAGCCCCTCATTAACATTTTAGTATACATATCTCTGGAGAACCGCCCTAATCTTAGAGATAAAGTGTTGTTGTCTACGATAGTAAACAATATGATCGATTCTCCTCTTCTCGTAAGTAAACTTAATTTTGCATCTCATAGGTTGGGTGCACGTAATAAAGCTTTGTTTCCAATTTCTAAATGTAATACAAAATGTCTTTAATAACTATGTTCTTTTCTCAGTTATTTCAGAAACAGCTTAAAAAAACTTTTATAAATACAATTGTAAATTGTTTGTTTTGTTAGATAATATCTAATGTACTGTCTGTGTCCCAAAAAAATATTGTTTTTAAGAAAGGTATCATGCATATATATGGTTAGGCAGAGAGAACCTGGGAACCTAGTGTTAAGACACTCCGTCTCCATTAAGACATTTCACTACTCTTCTTCTCTTTGCGTTGAATTCTCGAGGCATTGCGTGTTGAGTGGCAAAAATCAAAGCCGCCTTTTTCCTCGATACCTGAGCGAGAAAATTAAAATATAAAATATTTAACAATTAAAATATTAAATTTTTCACAACCGTCGCGGGTCGAACGTCTGCGCCACGGCGGCCTCAGGTGATTCGAAAGTTCTATTTCAATTATTCAAGTATAACTCTATGTGTAGAGAGTAAAGATTCTATGAGGTGTTATTATAAATCATAAATATTATTATAAAAATCGTAATGATTAAAAATATTGGCCCAATCTCTGAAATAATAAAAAATGTATGTTACTTTTATTGCAAGCATTATTTTTAACATAATTGTTTCTTTTATTTTAATGCACCTACTGATTAAAAGATTGTTCTTGGCTTTTTTTTCAAAATCTATAGAGATATAAATATAACATTTATTCTTCTCTATAATAAATATAATATAGGTATCCCAATATAAAATTTACGTACACAACGCCAAGAATTCTCTTGTATAAATGATTGTGAAGGTTCCCTTTCATAAAAGCGACGTGTCACGGCTATGTCGGACGCGCGCGATGAAATCTACCACAAAGATATTATCACTAGCAAGTATTAAGGCAGGTGTTAGTTTGAATAGCTTGGAATAACACTAAGCTGATAAATATCATGGCGAGTCGCAACCGTGGAATCTATGATTCTATTCTATTGATGAAGCGCATTCTATTGTGCTGCTATAAATATCGTAATACCTCCACCACCACCAGGTTTTAAATAAAATAGAAAAATAGGATATCATTGTACGTATATTAAAATGTTGCAACTTGAGAATTGTAATTTTCCTACTTCCTACGCAAAAGTTGTAATATTGTAATAATTTATGCACATATAACAATGAAGTATTCATAAACAACGTGTTTTCTTATTCTAGAAAAATATTTTTATTAAGTACTTGCTATAAATATATTGTTGGAAATTTATTTTAAAAATAAACCTTAAGTTATCATAATATTCTGAATGTATCTCTAAACACGTTGCAGGAACTTGAAAGTCTTATTATTTGCAGAAGCAAAGCGTATTTATTTCACAACAATGCATTTAACAGTAATTAGTTATAATATTTTGCTATAGTGAAGTAAAACAGTAAAAATATACCGTAAGGACGTCGTACAGCGTGTGACTGTAAACGCAACGGTTTTGGGTTCAATTCCCAATCGGAGTAATAAACTTTTTAATATTTTCATTACCTTGTTCTAGTAACTAGACAAGGCGCGGCGTTGAGTTTCGCCACTCAACACGCAATATATCGAAAATTGAACGAAAAGTAGAGATCAGGACGTTGCACTGTGTTTCCTATGTACCCAACTACATGCGGGATACAACTAAAGAAATATTTCCCATTTCGTAGTCAATACTTTTTCTGGAGGAAAATAACTCCTCAAAAACAATTTTCAATTATCTCCTATTTTATTCAACAAAGGGAAATAGACATAATATTGCATTTTAATGAGCATAGAAATTGATACGAGCCTCACAGAAACACTGTACTTACTGTTGGTTTGATGAAACCTATTCTGATTTAACTTAAATAAACATTTTTAATATTGCAATAATACTTCAAGTTAAATCAGCACATATTAACTCATTTGTACTGATTGGAAAGGGCTTTGAGGTCGTTAGCGCGACCGCAGTATTTCATCCGAAATTCACTTTAATGAAAAGTCTTCCGAAAAACCAAACACGATTTATTTCGTCCGCTTCTCTCTAATTTTCAACGAAAATATGAACACAAAAATTACGCCAATGTCTTTTTTGTGGTATCAACATCTCTGGTATATTATGAGTAAAAGAATATAGTGACTGTGTACGAGTATAGTGAGAATTCCCTCCGTTCTTCAATATATATTGTGTGGAAGAGTGCTTGGTAATGGAACTCGACACCGCGGCTTATCCATCAAGGTCCTGGAAAGAAAATATTATCAATCTCTAATTATTTATAAATATTTAACGTGAAGATTGCGAAAAAATCTAAAAAAAAGACTTGTTGCAATAATCTGTACCTACTTGGATCGAATTGATGAAAACTTGTGACTCAACAAGTAAATTATCAAAATTACTAATATTTATCACTAAACATTAAAGTTTAGGTCGAAATAAAACTTTTTAATAGTTCGTATAGTTTGTTAGTATTATTAACATATTTAGTTGACAGCCAAACGTTACTTTACTTCTCCCGTGGTCATTATTATCGTAAATCGAATAATTGGTTTTTTAAAAGTAATTTGTATGTAATTATTTATATTGAAATGATATAAACCATTTAAAAATATGTATAATTAAAATCGAGAAAATAATTATAAGATATCAACACTCATCTCACTCACTCACTCAACTCAAGTTTTCCAGACAAACCACTGAAAAATAAATGAAATATGTCCTTAAAAAATAATTCCATTTAATGAACCTATATGTAAATAACTTACCGGTCCTGAGAGCATAAAAGAATTATGCAGAAAATACAAAATAAGCAAAAATGGAGCGTAAGGAAATAGAAGGAAATATATTTTCACCTCCGTCTCTAGTAGACCTCAGCCTATGTACATGAAAAGCAAATTTTATGAATAATGGATGAATGTAACATAGCATTTACTTTAAATATTTTGTACTTTTTCTTAGAATTCTTTAGAAAAGCACGTTTACTATTCTAAAGTGTTATATTATTTCAAAATATTAAATATATTTTAAGCATATTTTATACACTATTAATAATTATTAATACTCTATATTTTTAACCATGTTCAGTAACCAACAATGATCCTTTCAGCAAGATTCGCCGTCGGATCCTAAAGCTTGATCTACACAATCTTGGTTAGAAATGAACGTTCTCAACTTCATCAGAGCTGAAGATTGGCCGTCATGTAGTCATGATATTAACTGGATTATGATTTATCTTACTCTCTGAGTAAGATTTGCTCTAATCGCCATGATTATTTGGCATCCATGGATTGGATTTCCACAGACGCACTCCGCGTGCTACAATTGATGACTGGCCTCAAAGTTTAAAGGACTATATTGCGGCGAATGGAGACCTCTCCGAAAATAATTTATACATTTTTAATGGTTTTATAATAAACTAGTGGACCCGGACGCGGCTACGCCTGTTTGAACTATAAGAATATTTATTAAATATAATATAATATATTTATTTTTATAAGGATGAATATCAAAATATAAGTTCATTGGGTGACGTTTTCTTAAAACAACAAAGAAACTTTGCAAACCGGTGCTTAGCAACGACGGTTGTTATTAACATGGCAGAATAAATTACATGTCAAATTAGAAAGTATTTATTAGTACACATGTGTAATGTAATATTATATAGTCTATAGCACTTCTCAAGAATGCAGCTTTCATACAAATCAAAAACATAGTAAATCGGACCAGTAGATCCAAAGATCTTAGCGTTCAAACAAACAAACAAACAAACAAACAAACTCTTCCGCTTTATTATATTAGTATAGATTTTACGTGCAAAAAAAAAGTTTTTTTTTGTAACAATATTTATGGTCAGACTAAGTAAAATACGGGAGCAAAGTTGACGATGCGTTGGGCGTTGTATGACTCGCGGATGTCAGCGGGCGCTGCACCGCCCTATAACCTTTAATCTATCGTATAGATTCTATACTTTACTAATATTATAGAGCACAGGTAGGTAATCTCAGAAGCTACTGACCGACCAACCTGTACCGGCGATCAGGGTTACGGGGCTTCGGTTCTTCAGTTGAAATGTTTCATGCGTCATACACAACTCTTAATTATTTCCATTGGACCATGCGGGCGGAGCCGCAGAAAAAAGCTAGTACTTAAGATTACTTAATTTCTTATCACAGACTTATTTCTTTATTTAATTAAACATGTATATATGGAAAAGGTTAAATAAGCATAAATTCTACATGCATATGTACGATTATAGGTGCATAAATGAAATGCTATATTTATCATAGACGCAATTTTGAAATTGTTGTTCATTTTCACGGATCACGACCTTATTGATTGGATTTGAAGAGCAAAGTTCACTCTTCCAGCGTAAACCAGTAAACATAACGCTTTTACTCAAGCATATATTTATTAAACAAAACCTTTATAACTTTTACTTGCTATAAATGTTATGTTTGCCAAGATATTTTATTCAATGCTAGCTGCTAAGTAAAAAAGTAAACAAACTAATATTTCTTAAAGGTTTACCTTTAAAAAAATACCTTTTTGTTAATCGCTTCCACCATTAATAAGCATATAAAGTGAAGCATAGTTAATGCAAATATTATTTACTTGAGGCTAGTCCTGGCACAGCGGCAAAAAGTCTGTAAACAAATTGATGAATTGGGCGGAAAGTGGGGAACGGATTGTCTTAACACTAGGTTCCCTCTGCCTACCCTGCCATGTGGAGCATGCAGCGTGAAGCTAATTTATTTATTAATTTTATTTGCTATTGTTATTGACATTATATTGGCGAATTACTGTATATTTCTAACTAGAACTGATCTCTAGACATCTTGCAACTAAATATTATATTTATTAAAACAGTTATCAATAGATATATTTACTTAATTTAAGTATAAATATATATAAACATCACTTTGAATGATATCTATAATATCTGTCTGTATCTTGTGTTATAAAAATTCAAAATAAGTAAAAACGATTTTTCGTACTATAACAAACGTTATAATGTCAATGAAACTAAAAGTTTTGCGAGAGATAATTTTGTCTAAGTATAGACGGTGGCGCCTTATACTCCTACGTTATTCTCCTAAGGTCATTCAAGGACTAATCGGCCCGTAGAGTCTTTTTTATTACTGAATTGAAGGAAACCCACGGACTTTTTTCCCAACTTTTTTACAGCAATTACAGCGTTCGTTTTCTTTCATTGCGCTTAAAATTATTGTCTAATTAATAAAAAAATCGTGCATAAGTATAGGGAAGAGGTTCTTTACTGCGAAACCGTAGCCATTGATGGCAAGAGTCCACTCTTGTTCCGCTTTTTTCTGTGCTCTAAGGGACCGTAGACCTAAAAATTTCATTTTCATTTTAGATTGATAAATCCACGCGATTTCAAAATAAATGCTCTTGACAGACGAATAGACTGACAACAAACTGATCCTATAAGGGTTTAATACCTTTCGTACTAAATATATATAAAACAAATAATTATTCTCCAGTAGTATACAAAGCTGTAGTTGATCGAACAGTGTTCAGAGTAAACACAAATGGTTTAGTAACGTTGCTATTTCCAGATAGCATTTCATATTAAAACAACTCTCGGAAACTATTTACTACAATATGCTAATGCGCTAGAATTGAGTGTAAATTTCTATTCAAATCATTTAACCTAATACATATTAGGTTTGTTGGTTTCGGTTAAAACATATAATAGTAATAATAATCAAAATCGACTGGTTTTGGGCTCGATATTGCTAATTATTACATAACATTACTTACTAATAATACCATAAAACTGATATTGAAACACAATTGAGGTTTATAAACGTCACAAATCTTCTTTATATCATATATTAATATTATTTAGATTATACAGTAGGTACCCTACAGTCATTTCAATAAAAAAATACATTTAAAAAAGTCACATTCTGTCCTATTGGATTCACGATGTCATAACACCGTGTAGTGAATGCAAATGTGAAAAATCGCGACACGCTGACAGCTATATGCTATGTGATGCAAAGAAAGGGTTAGAGATTCACATGAAGACCTTCTGGGAAGTCATATACATATTATGATGTAGGAAAACCGAAAGAAAACAAAACTCGGATGAAAAAGGAATTTTATGTTCAACTCCAGGCAGTCTTTGACAATATATTGTTTCTGCTTACTGTAATAGAGATATCCCATCAAAAACATAAATGTGAAAAGAGAGCCAAGTTAAATGTTAAGTAATAAATGGTAGATCTATATGAGTGCCGAGTTCTGTGTTTACTCGGGATAAAACTCAAGTTCTAACTAACAACGTCATATCAAATCAAATATAATAATTAATTGTTTGTTAGACGCCTACTCAAAATTACTTAAATATATTCTGTCAGTTTATTCTTTTAAGAAATAAACTATCTACTTAAAAAGTAATATAAAAATCGAAATACTGAGTAAGAAGAAATTTGAGTTTAAATATAAAGAAATATATACACGTCAAATTGGGAACGTCCTATGAGATTTTCGTCGGTTAAAAATACAATTCATTTTAAAATGTTATATTCATACATCCTCTTTAAAAATACATTCATAAAAAAATAATGTAAAATATGTACGTTATAAAGCAATTTATTATAAAAATATTATCCGAAATTATAAAAAAGATTTATATTCTTACATAGATAGTTATTTTATTTATTAAAATTATTCTACGGAGATTAATATTCAAGAAGAATTAATACTAAGAAATTGGAAACAAATACTATATGATTTGCCAAATGGGGACTCATTAGGCATTTTTGTTGCTTCCTGAATGTGCTTACTACAAACTACAATTATAATACGCGTGCGTGAAAAATTGTCGTCTACACGAAAAAGTTTTGTGTTATATGAAAAGTTACAATGTTTATTATGTTATCAGTATTGCCATGTGTAAAAAGTTAGTAATTATTAATAAAAGAAAAGAAGCACGATTTAGGTACTTACAAATGTTTATTTATACTTAAATCATTCTGTATCTTGTTTACTACGCAGAGGTAATGAGCGTAGCTTCACTTATTTACGGCAATTATGAACAATTGAATAAAACATTGTAATGTTTTCGAAACAGGAAACCCACTCCAGTAACAAATTATCAATCAAAGTTGAAAACAAGAGGGGGGTGGGATCAGGGTGAACGACTAGTGGGGGGTTACGAGGGTGCCCGGGGCGCCAGACTGACTGGCGGCGGCTGCACACCGCGCGGTGCATCTCGCGCAGGTGCCCCCCAGCCTCACCTAAGCCTAAACCAGGCTTATCCCTTAGAACACCTGTCTAAATGCCATTGTACTACATTACTAGTGATGGATCAAATTGGGACCGTTCTATCAGGAAACTAAATCCAGACAAAATAAATCTAAAAATCGATTCGTACATTTTTCATAATACTTTTAGTAACACATACTCGTATGTATACATTTTCATTTAGTTATATTAGGTCTCACATTGTCTCTTAATATGTACCTATTACATATAAATAATTCTGAACAACAAAGTGCGACATATCACATCAAATATGTGGTCTTCTGTAATCAATAATGGGACCATATCTCAAGCATTATACTCACCCTAGTAGTTTTAAACTAACAAACATTCCGTAACCTAGTTAACGGAAAAAATAGTCTAAAAATAGCAACGAAAGGGAAACGACCTCATTCTAGGGAGCTACACCGCTCATTCACTGTTCTACGCACAGGATATAAAGTTGATTTCAGAGGTAATGATTAAAACTTATCTTGGCATCGCATGTTATGTTTGAAATACTAATGAAAGCTTGACATAATAGCTTAAAATCGATACGATCTGTACTATTTTTAGTTAATTAATGCCAAGTCGGAATAAATACTGCTAGTGGGCAAATTAGACCTAATTACTACAGTATTTTCAAAGCCATCTTGATAGAAAATACGAAAAACATACAATAATATAAACTTCTACTTGTTGTATACATTTTTTTTTTAAATAAAAAGTATATATTTTATTAAATTCTAAATATAATTTATTTTTAATAATGTGAAGTTAGAAGACATACCAATATTTAATTATATTAATATATGAAGCTACTCCGGATATTGCCTTCAACAAACAATTGAAAATGTCAGAGGGTTAGAGAAGTTTACTTTCTGTCGTATAAAGAAAGTGACGTTAAAAATATTCATTTAGATAATGTGTATCAAATTAAAGTGATCGTAAAAGTTTATGAAAATAAAAAATGAACATTACTGGTAATATTTCAGAGAGCTCGATAAGGAGGGATAACCATTCAAACATTTTCAATTAATAAATTCAATTTCTTAAAAAAACTACATCTTGTTTTGAAATAAGTGATGAATTGTTATTTTCTCAATTTCTTAAGAAAACTATATCTTATTTTACAAAAATAAAAAGACAAAAATTGTATAAACAAGAAGTGGTTTTTTTAAGAAATTAATTGAAAATGGTTGAATGAAAAAAAAATATGGAAAGACGAAGAAATTTTGCTTAACAAATTCTTTTAATTGGGGTACAGGGTAACCATCTTTGGGAAGCGACAAAACAATTATACTATGGGTTACTTCTAACATAACAAGGACATCAGAATGTTGGCGGGTCGCCAGCACTGCCCCGTGCAAGTATAAATTGTAAGAGTAGACTCACCACTCGCCACAGACCACCCACTCTCTTAGCCTCACGCAAATATCATATGGAAAAGTGAAAATAAGTCACGTGATTTTCTTTCACATTTATAAATTATTTAAAACTATAGGTTACATGTAATTGCTTGGTTTATAATTTAAATTATATTCAGGAATCATTTTCAAACATTCTATATAATTAACGTTTCACTAACAGCCGCCGTTGAGACCGTAGTGGCAAAGTAGCCCAACTTGTGGTAAGCGTTATGGTTGTTGGTTCAATTTTCACTTGATGAAATGTATTATTTAATATTTTCATTCCCTCGCCCTGGTAACATTTTCTGAATAAACCGAAATAACAGTAGAAATGTGAGTTTTCTTCGGATTCTCTACCGGAAAAAGAAAGAAATTATTTAATTAAATAACTATTAAGCACATAAATCGTAGCCTTCTTTGCATAGTATTTGCATATTACAAAACTTACTTTTTTTTTTTTGAAATAAAAACACCACTGTTTTTGAAATAAAAACACCACTGTACAAGTTTCCTTCACAATAATTGAAGTGGTAATTGATTATGTTACAAANAACAGCCGTCGTTAAGACCATAGTGGCATAGTAGCGCAACTTGTGGTAAGCGTTATGGTTGTTGGTTCGATTCTCACTTGATGAAATGAATTATTTAATATTTTCATTCCCTCCATCTGGTAACCTTTTCTAAATAAACCGAAATAACAGTAGAAATGTGAGTTTTCTTCGGATTCTCTACCGGAAAAAGAAAGAAATTATTTAATTAAATAACTATTAAGCACATAAATCGTAGCCTTCTTTGCATAGTATTTGCATATTACAAAACTTATTAGTTTTGAAATAAAACCACCACTGTACAAGTTTCCTTCACAATAATTGAAGTGGTAATTGATTATGTTACAAAATATTTTTTATGCTTTTGTTTTTTTTTATTATTTTTTTACCGAATCATTAAAAAACAATTCTATATCTTTATATTTTTTTCACACGAAAAAAATGCTTTAAATGCCGTATCGACATCCAATAGGCGGAACTATAACTTAGTGGTGTGGTCTTAGCAACATATTGTCTATTGCTTGGCATCTCCAACTTTTGGCATCGAATTTTAAATACAACACTAACTGCGCCGTCAGCTTAAGTACATCTTTCTATAAAGCACTAACTCATAACTTACTTGAGAGAACCAATAGACTTGTTTACAAAAAAATCTTATTTAATTTAATTGCTTGCCGTCTCCTAGAATTATATTTCAAATGTCAATAAATGCTATTTTCATGGAAAGCTATTATTGGATGGGATCTAGTGACAAATTGCACCGATAGCTGTTCAGCAGTTGCGAAACGAGGAGACTGATAAATTACATGTAGTTAGCTAATAATAGAAGCAGTTCTGCTATGATTACATATTTTCTTGCTTTACATATATTTATATAAAAATATACATGTAGAAGCCAGTCGTGACGCAGGAGCACAAAGTGTAACTGTTACTATGACTGGTTGTGGGTTCGATCCCCACTCGAGGAAATTAAATATTTATTTAAGTATAAGTTCCGCCACTCAACACGCAATGCCTCCAGAATTCGGCAGATAGTGAAAAGTAGAGAACGGAGTGTTCTAACACTAGGGTTCCGTTTGCCTAACGTGCTGTGTGCGGGATACAGCGTGAAGCTGATGATTTTTTTATATAGAACATATATTTAGATATATGTATATACCCCACTCAGCAACAAATAGATTTTATGAATGAAGGACTCGTGGTAGGTCACACGTGACACAGTAAATGAAGAATATATTTATAAGCTGGACTAATCTATAACGTTATAAATACGTTACATTTATTATTAGACATAGACTGCTTTATTAATTATAGGCATATAGAAAAGTTTAATCGGTTATTTATAAATTACCATGAGGTTATTTATATAATGTATGAAAATAAGTAATTAATCTGTTTTTATCGTGACCCTTCCATAAACGACATCGTTATAAATATCTCCAAGTGGTTTGGAGAGGTAAATAATTTAGTTCGACGCTTATCGATCGATACGAGGCGAACATTTTCGTCTCATTTGTGTTTTTCACTTACAATCAAATACGCAAACATATTTACTTATAAGTACATAATTAATTGTTATATAAATATATGTATATATAAGTTATTTTCTTTATGATGAACTAAATATATACAACGGGAACAAAAGCTTAAATCTGGTTCATGGCGTAAAATTCAAAGAAAAGCTGAGCTACTTCATTGAGTTTTATATCGTCATTTCATTGGAGCAATAAAGTGCCAGTAATATGATTAATGTGGAAGCAATCCCCAACCGACACTCGCCCACTCACAAGCGATCCTTGTTCGTGACTCACGTCTATGTAAAAATTCATGCTACCAGATATTTACAAAGAAAATATTTTACTACAAAAAAAAGGCCAATTCATTGTAAGTTATATTATGAAGTCAATATCCATAATAATATCAAAGATGTATTGTCGTTCTTTTATAAAATAAACTAAGAAAAGAACTAAACATCACAACTTTCACGTGAACAGAAACGTAAAGTTCGCAGATGTATTATGTTTGAAACTTTTAAGTTATTTGTTATCTAAAGTTTATTATTCCGAGTACTACTATTCATATACCTAAGGAAATAAATCATGTGTAATCACTTATAATGTTATTTTGTTAAAAATAGTACGATATCAATATTTTATTTATTCTAATTTATAAGCTATACGCAGATTCGGGTAGAAAGCGTAGAAGAGAGTATTTAGACACTAGATTGTTAATGTCTAACCTGGGCCTGCTATATGCAAAATAAAGCGATAAGGTAATTTGTATATTCGTTTCAAGTATTATACTTCGTAGTACCTCTACGAAATGCTTCGTAGCAACGTAGCTGATATATAATTGCGAATAATCTTAACTGAACTTTGTTAAAATCGTGTTATAATAATATTTACATTAAATAAAATTTATTTAAGTGACGTAAAAAGATAAACTAAAGTTTCTTTTAAATTAATTTAAAATTTACTTGACGACATGAAATTGAGATTACAGAGACAATACAAGTATCCAATATGTTTTTAATATTCTTAATGTTATTTTTTATAGTTTTACGCTGTATCCCATATAGCAGAGTAGGCAGAGGGAACCTAGTATCAAGATACATCGTTCCCCACTACCTTTACCTTGTTACCAGAGCGAGAATAGAACCTACAACCGTGGCGTCTACAGTCACACGCTCGTGGCACTGTGCCACGACGGCCACAATGTTCATTTTTATTTGAATATTACCAATTTTATTTATATATTTATACCAACGTGACATTGGCAAAGTGATTTGTACTGTTTCATGTCAATCACGTTCAAATGTTATAACACATTAAAGAAATATATTATAATTAGTTTAAAATTACATTTATACGGGTAGATCTCCAACGGTACTAAGTCAGCGACAAATCGATAACAATTTTCAAAAGATTATATTGTCGTAATTTCTCATTTATTTTAAACTAGGAGTAAAATCCTTTCACGATGCGAAGCGAAGGAATAGGCGAAGCGAATAAAGTTGAGCTTGACAAGGAAGCCTTTGCGAACACGTACACCAACGCTGTCGTAAATATTTATCGGTTGATACAATTCGCAACTCCTTTTTGGAAAATACTAAGCATTTAAAACAGGAACGATTATTTAAATTTTGTACGTTCTGTTTTTTTTATATAATAATAAAAAAAATTAAACACTACTATTAATATAAATAAATAAATAACACCTTGACCTTCTAGTTTCATTTACAGTCTTTACATATATATATTTATATGTATTTTTTCTCTATTGCAGATAAACTGTTAAATATACAGCTTAAATTAAACTCTTTTTATCACTATATATTTATATATCTGGATACATAGATGATGTTTAGAATTTCCTTACCTTATTTACCTTTTTTGATAATGAGTTCTATTTTTAGCAGGTAACTCCTCTATATAATAGAATAGTAAAATTTTATTTAATGTTTCTTTTATTAATTTTAAACTAAAAAAACTGGTGTACGTGACAGAAAAAGAAACTAAACTACCTCTTAAAATTATCTGAGTATGAGTAATTTGTAACATTTCCTTCAAAGTGTAAAATAAATATAATTTATATTTAAAAAAATATACCTTAAATTTATACTATTTGTGGTTTAATAAAAGCTATACATTGATGTGAATTGGCCTGTAAATTGGAAGTAACTTGCAAGTACTGCCAGTGGTCAAAGTCTAAAGTGTAACAGGTACAGCGGTGCCTGCTTGAAAGTCAAAGAACGTGCTGGCTAGATCTTAGGAATCAGAGGAATAAATTAGATACTATTGTTTCCTCGAATTTCAAGTAACTTAGCCGACGTCAGTAAGAGCAGCAGAGCAAATTCTTGAAATGTGTACTAACAAACTCAATTTGATATGTTAATTTAAAGAAGATATATCGAATTTGCTTTAAAATATTTTTGGAAATTTAAATCCCAAAATGGTCGCTTCCTTCAACAGTGAATTATCTTAATTTCCCTGATCAATTAAGTTCGTACAAGAATACATATGAAAATTGTATTTTAAAACTATACTAAATATTATAACAAGACAAGCAGTCGTACGTTATCAAATTTATAAATTCTTGAGTATAATTCAATTATAGGAAATCCATTTCATATAGAAAGATTTGTATCGCCGAGGATCTTTGAAACCCCGCTTAAAAGAATAAAAAGTAATATTTTTAAACTCTATTGCAGCTTTTTGTATTAAAAAATATCCGAATGATTTGAAAATAATTTAAAATGCTTAACTTTTCCGTTAAACTTCACAAACATTTTGTAGGCCTCTTCACTACATTTCTCAAACAGTTATAAACTTTCAATTGTATTATATTAACGAAACTCCACGTCAAAGCAAACTCTAAGTACAACAACTGAGCGGTGAAAACTTTAAAAAATACATATTACCTTTCTAAATGTAGCCTGGGTGAAATTTATTAAACTAAAAGTAATCTATAGCATAGTAATCTGCGCAGCTCTGAGCACCTGCACAAATCCATAACAAGAATTTAACAAAATATCANACTACATTTCTCAAACAGTTATAAACTTTCAATTGTATTATATTAACGAAACTCCACGTCAAAGCAAACTCTAAGTACAACAACTGAGCGGTGAAAACTTTAAAAAATACATATTACCTTTCTAAATGTTACCTGGGTAAAATTTATTAAACTAAAAATAATCTGTAGCATTGTAATCTGTGCAGCTCTGGGCACCTGACAATTCCATAACAAGAATTTAACAAAATATCAATCAAAATTTGCAATCTGTTTTTATTATTAAGAGGATGGGAGCAATACAGCTTCAAGAGCTGTCTCCGTACTAATATCCGTGACAAGCCTTTGTGGGAGAAGCTGTAAAGCTAACGTCCGCGTCATTCTGAATTCTTTATACTGTCGTCGGTACCATATTGTGCAGTGCCGTAGGCATTACTGTAGATATGAACATTGGCAAAGAATAGTTTACTTAAAATATTATACGCTTTATTTCTTATCAAAGCTCAGCTAATTTACATTTTAATTATCTTCAACTTTCTCATTCAATATTGTGTTATTTTATAACGATTAAAGTTATAACGTGAGCCTAAAAATGTAGCTGATATAAAAGTAATTAATTAAAAGAACTTACAGAGCAGATTTAACATTATATCATATAATTTTTTCTCGTGGCCATTTTCCTTTTAAATCTAAGAGGGTAATCCTTTGAAAGCAATTAGAAGGAGATTAGACGAGGTAGTCCGAACTCTATTAAGGCGGTTTGATTATACTCGTCCGTACGATTAAAGATTACCTTTCCATTTGAAGCAATTTTAACAAAGATAACTTTTGTACGCTTTTATGTATGTATTTTAATTAAAATCCTGAAAACTTGGCTCATCTTTTACTAAACAAAATGTATGTATAATTTTATTACATTCAAAATTTATATTATTTGCATAATATGTATGGATACGTTTATTATATTACGATTCATCGAAGTTGAAATTAAATTAGTTATAGTACATTGAAAGCAGTTACCTGGGCGGTCCTACCCCTGTTTACGAATGCACAAGACGTAGCGGCTATAGACGCAGATACTCGTAGTCGTATATAGAGGGCGCCCGCTCGCAATCGAGCTGTGGCCTCACTTTCCCCGGCGCGGCTAAAAATAGACGCTCAGCACTGAGTACCCGGCTATCTTGGTGAGCGTGGACTAGGCTAACATAAATCTTTAGAAGTATATATCATTTTTCATTCAAGTGATAACTTTTGTGTTGGTGTTAGATTTGTCTCTCGTTTATCGTTTCCATCAAGCACTTCACTTGTGACTTTCACTTGTGGCTCATCGTTTGTTTTATTTATAAGTATCTGTATAATATATATATATATATATAATCTGTTTTAAGATTTTACACAGATTATATATATTTTATACTTTATATATCAAATAATTTTTATATCAAATAATTACCCTCGCTTACGTAAAACCAATGTACTTTTCTCGATATTTAGAATATTTTAATTAACGTTATTACATTATATTTTATTCAAGCATAATTCCACGCCCACAATTTCATGTTTGCTTTATAATAAAATCCGATCTTATAATTATTTCTTAACATAACGTTCAAAATAGACTGTTGAGGTTGTCGGGGATCATTTGAATTATGGTGAACTAATAAGAAATACATGAGTATTATAAAGAATAATAAATAATGAATATAATTATAAGGATCGAGATTTTGTAGCAATAAACGGATTACTAAGAATAGCTACCAAGGAATTCAGTCACAAGCGAGCGATTGTAAACGAGACAGGTTGTGGGTGCGATTCCCACTCCAGAAAGTGAAAAATATAATATTTCTATTTCTTCGCTCCGACAATGAGGCAAAACGCGGCGCTGAGTTCCTCTACTAAGACGCAATGCTTCAAGAGTTCGGTGAAAGTGGTAAACGGAAAAGTGTCTTAACGAGAACGAAGTGTTTTAACACTACGTTCCCTTTACCGTCTCTGTTATAAGCAGGACAAAAAATACATTTTATTATATTCAGTTACATCAATATATTATATACATATTTATTATCTGTTTCGATCGGATATAATCAGAGAGAAACATTTATTTTACAAATTTTCAAATAATCCCTCTTCATAAAAGTTGTCTTCGAGTGACAAGTCCTAAATCAATGTATTCAAACAGCCCCTCTGAACCCTTGGTTCGTGATTAGATTACCGACATATATAATTTGCGTAGGCTTAAGGGGGCTTTTCTCTGTTTTATGTATCGAATCTATTAAACCCTTTGGGACACGTACATCGTGTAAATTATTAACCACCTTCATGTCCTATTCAATTACCTACATAAATGTCTATCTATACATATATTGTTCACACTGTAATAGCTATGCATACATAAGCATTCAATTAGTGCCAAAATTCAGTATTGGTTAATTTTGTTTCCCACTTTATAAAAGAGACGCATCACACAAGAGTGTGACTATGACGCGACGGTTGCGGGTTCGATCCCTCCTCGGGGGAATGAATTATTATTTATGCATATTTTCATTTCTTCGCTCTGGCACTAACACAAAAGCCTGGAGGAAATTCGGCGGAAAGTACAGAATGGAGTGTCTTAACTATATGTTCCCTCTGCTATATGCGGGATACAGCGGGAAACTGATATAAGATATATCTACGGTAAAAAATACCAACCATATAATGAAAAAAGATACCCACATTGCTTTTACAGGCACATGATACTCGTATTTCTACCAGATATTCAGGCTGAGTAAGCTGTAGCTAGCGCAGCAGATTTTGGGCTCGACACAATTGCGACCAATATTTTTGCTATCTCATAGAAATTAGAAAGATTCCTTGCGGCATGTTTTGCTGATGTCTTTTTCGTTTATGTGCAAAATTTCGTAACTAAAGCGAATGATAAATGAGTAAAATTTATTATACTAGGATTTAACTTCCCGGGTGAACCTAAACAGTAACGTTTACAGATTTCAGGAAGTTATTTGCAATTGAAAAAAAAATAGCTATTACAGTGTTTTTAGCTACATTCTTCATAGTACTAACAGACAGCTATTCCACTGACTCTATTTAAGGGCTGTGGTATCCACCTGATTATGATACCCTGGCTGTGTCGGTGTCAAAGCGTCGGGTACGTTTAACCACAACAACCTCACTTTAATACATACACCAAGTTAAACTTTCATCAAACCTAATAATATTTACCTAATATTTGTAAAAATTAAAGTAGATTTTTTTAGGGATGAAATATTTAAAAAAAATGAAATATGAAGTCCTGAACTGCATTCTGTAGCTGTCGTCCAAGACTTTATATGTTTTTTTTTCAGCTTCACGCTGTATACCGCAGCAGGGTAGGCAGAGAGGGGCCTTAGTGTTAAGACACTCCTCTCCCCACTTTCTGCCAAATTCTGGAGGCATTGCGTGTTGAGTGGCAGAACTCAACGCCGCGCTTTGCTTCGACATCATCATATTTATTTTATTTTAAACGATTGTTATTTTCAATAGTAATTGAATGTAATATAATAACTGTTTGTTTTAGCTAACTAAGGAAAATTTAATTCATTTTAATAAATGAAATGCAAAAATTCAGCAGCCTCTTCATAGCATTTAATTAGATTTTATATATAGTGCCTGACAGTCTCGATAGAGCTGATGTTAAAAGTTCACGAACTCAATTAAAATTGTTGTATAAAGTTTTTGCACGTGTCGCGTAATTCACGGCTTCTGTTATAAAAATATTTTTGGATGTAAATTTTAATTTAGTTTCCTACTGGACAATGTTTACAGTTTTTAGTAAAATAAAATGCGTTATGTAACCTACCTACGAACCATGCTACCAGTAACACTATTTACTACTGCCTACTATTTATTAATTGTTATTTAGACAATGTTACTTTTTAGGGTTCCGTCTTTCAAAAAGAAAATTTGGCCGCGTAATCAAAATCTATAGGGTACTTTCCATGGATCTACAATTTCCATGAAATTTAACACGGAGTTAGAACTTATAATAATAATAATACAAGAATAGACACAATCAAGTAGCCAAGATAATACACCAGCAACTTGCTCTTCAATATGGCCTTGTAGAATTGGAGGTGCCTTACTACAGGTACAATCCCATGTCTGTTCTTGTTTAATAGCGAAAAGCCTCGACCAACACCTTAAGAGGCTATCGCTTAGGTGTTGNTGAAGAGCATTTTAACAATGTTTTTAGTTCAACATTAAATTCGATGTTTATCGACTTATAGAATAATTTAAATAATTAAAAAATATAACTTATAGTTATACGATATTATTATTATACTTATTTGCTAATTTCATTGCAGAGTGTCCGCCAGCCGCGGACGGCATGGAGAGGTTCGCGTGTCCAACCCCCGACCGACAGGGCCGCTACCGTTGTATTGACGATCACGTACTATGCGACGGGTTCATCGACTGCCCTAACGGCGAAGATGAAGATCGGCAGGCGTGCATGTTTTATAAAACGGTATGAATTTAAATACTGTAGTGTTATTACTGCTATAGATATTTTACTTATATTATCGTCTTGAAAAAATAAATAATTGGAAATAATGTCAATAATACTTTTGTCGCTCCGGACACATTCCTTTAAAAGTTTAAGTTCTTGTTGGGTCTGTCTAATACTGGTAAATGTCCGAATTTAAATAGACTATAGAGGATCACGTGTTGGTGAAATGTGTACGGAATGTAGACCAGCAGCCTATTTGGCTAAAATCCTATAATGTTGGCATATGCAGCAGAACCTATCCTTGCAGAGCCATTGACAAGTAAGGCTTTTGCTGTGGCTAAATTAACATGGTCAATGTTATTGTTAAAACTCCCATGTAAATTGCAGATTAAAAAAAACACATTTGTAGCCTAAATAATTTTATTCAATATTAAATATGACTATTAATAAATACAATTGTTCACAGACAAAGGCCCACTTGGACGTCCTGGCCGACGCGCTCCTGCGGTGGGCGCGCGGCCGCTAATCGAAGCATCCCTCCCGGACCCCGTAACCTCAGTGCTGACTCATCACCTCCAACAGCGCTGCACGGATAGACTGACGTTTAATTGATGAACATGTGCACCCACGATCGGTGATAGCTGCGACATCCCATTACAAATATTCGGACGCAACCAGTCAAATTAACTAGGCTATGCGAACGTAATAAAACATATCAAGAAATGGTGCAATCTGACTAATACGCCCACTAAAAGTGTAGTGTAAGGATCCAGCGAGAGAACTCTAGCCCGGAATGATATGTATCGTTAAATGTGAGCAGAGTATGTACGAGCAGGTAGTCGTTGAAAGCGAGCTAGTAATACGACCTGGTTTCGTCCCAATAATATCCCGCAGCCAATTAATTTCTCATTTCGTACCTTCTAGCACTTATTTAACTAAAATGTGAGACTGGTAGTCGACATTGTTAGTCGGTAGAACGTACATAATATACATAAATATTTTAGAATAAATAGTTCTTCGTTTGACAAAGCGTAAATGTTATTACGTATCTATTTGTTAAAGTATTTATTCACTCGATCTATTTATTCTACGTTAAGTTGTTTAATTCCTTATTATGAGGGTTGTAAAGTATATAAGGGATTGGTTAAATATGTGTATATATAAATAATCCTAAAGAAATATTTGAGTTTGACTATTATTCGGCCTATATATGTAGACCGGCGTCTGTTTTCAATTCTTTTAAAACAAACAGCCGCCGATAGCAAGACTTATGCAATTTTTTTTCAAATTTTAAACCTATTTCTTTTGAATGGCACCTAGCAACATATATTATATAATATAACTTCGAAACAAAGAGTCTTCATTCAGGCAGCTATTAATATAAAGAAAATAATTTTAAATTTGACTCACCATTCGGTATTTTAAGTACTTATTAATTTATATAGTATTTTTTTAAGTAACATTTAAGTTCTTATGTGTAAATAGCATATAAAGCTCTGAGTGACAGTGCTCGTTATTATAGTTTGCCGAAGAAGTCTGAGAGATACGATGTCTACCTAGTCTTTAGATTACTTCATGTTTACACCTTCCCTGAATATTGAAGTAATATTTTCCATTATTTAATAGTAAATAAGTTGTTATGTTTTATTGTATCACATTTTATGTCATTTTATATCGGTCTAAACTAGTTATATGTATATTTGAACGAGAATTCATTGGTGAAATAATTATAATTTAGCATAATGATAGATTTTTTTTTTTATTTATTTATAATATGTAACGTAATATTTATCTATATTCCTTTTATTACAATGATCGTTTTTACGGTTTAACATAATTTGTACGTTAAATATTTAAGTTCTTTAATTTTTCTTTATTGTGTTATTTTAAACAGCATTAATGTTCGCATCCGTTTTTAAACGATTAAAGATTCAAGATCAATCAAAATTAACTCAATTTATGTGGAAAGTTTAAATGTTATTTATTAATAATTTTAAAACTATAAGTGAGTAGGCACAATATAAAATATATGCATACTATGAATTTACGAATAAGAAATTGTAAAACATATATATTATGTAGTAGAATTAGGAAAATTAACACCATAAATTCATTCAATTATAAAAATATATAATCGATGCACGAAATATTCGTTTTAGATTGTACAATGTATGAGCACCATATTTTTGTGAGTTAGCTTAGAGTAATAAATAAGAACTTATTTCAAAAAATATCTATCTAGGATAAGCTCACGATTAATCAAATGTAGGATAAGAAATTATATTATGATACCAATTATAACTATTTTTAATGAATTGGATGCGAACTTTCATGTCTTCATGATAAATCTATTTGTGGTTAAGGAGGCACGCCAAAGCATTAGGTATAGTTTATATTTTGAAATACATCGAAACACACGAAATAATAGTAAGCGATATTTAAAAACAAATAAATACCGTTGTAGTCTGATAGAACCTTCGTTCTTGAGCCATCACTCTCTGCGGTATTTACATTTAAAACAAATTACACGAAACTTTCATAAAGTGCAAACGAATAAGTCAATTTATATAAAAAATTAAACTACGTATGCTTTGGTGTATATATCGCAAGAGATTTATCATATATATATTAATTTCCAAATGTCCACACATTTTTATTCAGATAATATTATTTACAAAATTTAATTTCAATTTATTTACGCCAAATTATGAAAAATATATATTAATACAACGTAAAATTATAATAAATTAAACATACTCTATTTATATAAATACTTATTTACATAATAATTGTTATAAAATATATGATTTCGAAATTTCGTTCACCAATGAATTCTCGAAACTGCATTTATTCGTGTCTAATCTTGTGTCAATTAGTTATACCAATGAACACATACTTTCATTAACCACTTAATGACAAGTATTACCTACCTTAGAAGAAAATTAATAATTCTGAGACCTACTTATATTGTTTCCAGAGTGTCTAAGACCATTCGGCGACCCACTCTCGTCGATAATTCCACAACTAAGCTAACACTTATTTACTTTCTTGTTTCCTAAATATATATGATTTATTAGAAATAAAAAATAACGCTAATAAATATATTAATGTAATTGCACTCAAAATTTGCCTGTTTCGTATGTGCACAGCAATTTATTGTGATATTTTTAATATTATAGGTTAAGGTGCAAGTCATGATCTCGAATAGACTTAAATACCTTTCAATGTGATTATTAGTTTATATACATACATACGAGTACGGGTCTGTATGAGATACGGGCTTACCGTGTTTACCATTTAGGCTTGCGGACAGCTGCTTAAAAGCTACAAATGTTATTTCTGAACATTTAAGATTATTATTTAATAATTTGGTCAGTAGAATGCTTTATTTGTATTTTTATATAATTTAGAAACAATTAGCAATTTTGGTCAATTTAATCTGAATTATGTAGATATTAACTATAACTTAAATCGATATTGTATCATTTAGTTTTGTTTGAGTTGTCTCCGTGTGACGAGCTCGTTTTGTTCTCTAATATCTCATTAATCATCGCTAAGTCCACGCCTTGTTGTCACTATATATTGGTCTACATATGATGCAAGCACAAACTATCAGTACGACTCCATTGCATATTAGCACAGCTAATTTATCATTATAGTTATACTTTATGCTTGCTGATGAAAATTCATGTAAATTTAGAAGATATGCTCATTAGTCAATGTCGGAATTACATATTATATAAATATTCTTGTAACTTTATCTCATAACATTTTTACGAAGGTATCCATCCTCGACCTGTAATCTACGCTCAATTAAGAGAACTTAAATACCTTGAAAAACGTCAATGGAGTTTATTGTTGAAGAATAATATTTTTAGACACCCTTGTAGTTGTTATTCTTTTATTTTTCAAATAGAATTCACAGTATAGATTTTCAGATACATGTATGCAGACCTGTAAAGCTATTTTCAACAGAAACGGTTGTATAATTTCGTCAGCTGTTTTCAAAGATTTTATTTAAAAATGCAACTATTTTTGTAGATACTTATATACGTTTGATTACCACTAGATAGAGATTGACAAATATTTTCTCATACTGTTATGTTTGCCAAACGACAAACAATAAAAGTATTCTTTATAACTGCACAAACTAAAGATAACTTTGCTGAAATTTTGAGACAATTTAAATTTCTACGTACATATTGAAAAGTGAGAAAATAAAATATGTTCTCCGTTTTCGTAATATTTTTCACAAGGGCTATACGCTTGAACTGTTGTTGAGTGGCCTCCGTGAAAAATAGTCTGACCGTTTTGTTTAAACGTGAGCATTCCGTAAACACCATAATTAACTATTCTCTCTGAGAACATTCCTAACTTTCAACAGTGTCATTGATGAGTTGCCTTTACATTCGCAATATGTGTGCAAGCAACTCATGTGGCGTTAATCTTATAACGACTACGCTATTTTGTAGGCGTAATATACTTTTGGACTATTTATTATGTATTGTTAATTACTATATATGTTGTATTAAGATAAAAAAATCGAAAAATAAAAATAAATGTTAATAAATGCCTCAGCCAGAATTAATGTCTTTTTATTTTTTAATACCTGCAAAGAATTTTGCCTGCCAAGACCTCGGCCACAATTCGTGACCTTTTTATGGGAAAACATTTTCGTACAAAATATGATTATTTTGTAACTAAGTAATTGTAATATAAACACATGATCATCCATACTATTTAGTAACTAGAGTAATCAGAGCCTGTTGTAATAGTTGGATATTTATCTAATAAAATATATTCTATTAAACTTCCCTAAAAACTGATATAACAAATTTTATCTATACGAACTTTTAAAAACTTTTACTTACTACTAGATAAACAAATTTTACCGGATATAATGTCAATTTATAATACATTGATTAAATATACTAAGTTTCATTTGCTAAGCTCTTATAAGTACTTAATCAGCTTCATGTTGCATCCCGCATATAGCAGGGTACACAGAGGGAACCTAGTGTTAAGACACTCTGTTCCTCACTTTTCTCCTCCTCCTCCTCGCCCCTGTTTGTTAGCGCAATTGAGTGTTTTCTATTTTATTCTAATAGACCTTGTAGTAACGAACATAGGCACGTATGTACTTAGAGTTAGTGAAGTTAGAACTTGTACAGAGAGTTAAGACTTGTGGACCTAGAAACTTGACCTTACATGAGATTTTATAACTTTTTAATATAATTTTAATATCGTTAATGAGAAATCCTTCTAGCAACATTTTACATAAATATACGTATAAGTATATCAAACGTTTTTTACTATTTTTTAAAATATCGTTAAGTAGTTCTGAGCATTTTAGTGGACCCAGATAACATAAGCTTGTCCAGCGGCGAAAAGTTCAATGTAAGAAAATTCGATGATTATATTCTAAATATGGTCATGGGCTATTTTATGATAACGTCGTCTTGAATTTTATTTTACAAGTTAAACTCTTAAGCTAGCGGCACTTTTTATTGTAAAAACCACAGCAAATATAAACAATTTGAAATTGGTTAGACTATATGATTATTATTTGGTTACGTATACAATATAATATTCTGCGTTACCTCGACAGAAATTACGAGACATGAAATTTGTGCTTCAGAAAACTACCGTATTAAAAAATATTCTACTTATCACTTATGTCAAAACAAATTATATTATCTGTGAAAACAAAAAGTTTATATATTATGACTTTGACAGCCGCGTATGTGACATGTCTTTGTTTTCAATCTTTGTGAAGGTACATAGCGAATCGATGAAGACCAGTTTATTTACCTTCAAACAAAAGAGTTAAAATCATAAGAGATCATAACGCATCAAAATGTCGGCTTGTGAAACTCAAAAAACGGAAGCGGCTAAGGACAACGTTTCGACTCATTCCGTCGATGAAGGATTACCCCGTGAATTAAGTCAGCTTAGCCTTTCGAGTACATCAAATTCAGATGAATTTCATTGCAATAAGGGACACTCTGAAATCACTATGAAGAATATGTTTGGTTATTACCAATCACAAAAACTATGTGACGTAGCTTTAATTGCTGGTGGGTGCAGGTAAATGCTAAAATAAATATTTTAATTTTGAATCAATTTTAACTGCTTCATATGTAAATGTTTAAATCATGCATTTAGAAATCATATAAACTGATTGTATTGGCATACTTCATATTTTTAACCGTACACTGTGTTTTAATTTTTTTTTTGTGCTATTTTATAATATTGATGTTAGTTGACAATAATTAAATATATTCAATATTGAAATCATTGCGTTCCGCACCTAATACTATGCACCTAATGGTGTACAAAATTTGGATACATGGATGTTTGAATTCATTCAACTTCACACTGTATCCCTAGCGGGGTAGTCACGAACGATAAAGTGCCAAATGCTGCAGTCTCTACATACCTCTTTTGCCTCATCCACTGTCATCGACCTATTCATATATGCCCTCTGGGGGGGTCCTCATTCTTTTTATGTGACTTTACTCCAGTATCTTTGATACGGTGTTATAGAAATTAACGGAGGTCTCCCCCAAGCTTTCTTAACATTTATCCAGTAAATTGGATTATTTACTAATTAATTAACTCTCTGGAATGACTAGTTTAACTTTTATAACAGGATCCCAGCGCACAAAGTTGTTTTAGCATCTTGCAGTGAGTACTTTGCAGCCATGTTCACAGGCTCCCTACGAGAAGCTCAGTCATCAGAAATAACTTTAGAACGAGTTGACTCACAAGCACTTAGATCACTTGTTCATTATTGCTACACAGGCATTATAGGTATTTTAGCATGATATAAATAAATTTCTTTGTTACAGGCAAAATGTCTGGGTTGAAGTTATATCTTTTATTTTATATTGTGTTTCCAGAATTAAGTCAGGAATCAGTAGAAATTCTTTTGTCCACTGCCAGCTTAATTCAATTGCATTCAGTTACAAAAGCATGCTGTGATTTTCTCGAAAAGCAGCTGGATCCATGCAATTGTTTGGGATTTGCTTTGTTTGCTGAACAACAATCATGTATGGGCTTACACAAAAGTGCCTTGGAATACACACACCAACATTTTATGCAGGTAATTAACATTTTATTAATGAACTATTTCCTGTCTATAGAGAGGCTGTTATGGTAACTGTATACGCAATCATAGGTCATGGGTTCAATTGTCACTTTGGAAAATAAATTATTTTCATTTCTCTGCACTGGTAAGAAATCAAGTTCCTCAAAGTGTGTCAATGATTTCAGCCAGTTAATATACAATGTCTTAAAAATTTTATGGAAAATACGCCAGCCAGTTAATATACAATATCTTAAAAATCTTATGGTGAACAGCCGAATTAAAAGTGTGGTTTATTTTATGATAAAACCTAATTTGTAACTTAAATCTACATTTATTAGGTTGTTAAACATCAAGAGTTCTTAACTCTGCAATCAGAACAACTGGCCAGTTTACTAAAATCGGATGATCTCAATATTGTCAATGAGGAAAATGTATTTGAGAGTCTTATGGCCTGGGTCCAACATGACAACCCTAACCGGCAACAACATTTGCCCAGTTTATTGAAATTAATCAAACTGCCCCTGCTATCATCTGAGGTATGTTATTGTCAAATCAATTACTTACTGTCTCATAAGAATGTAAAAATATATTTTCCATTCCATATAACTGAATTTGGGAAATGGAAGTGATGTATTGAGAACATTTTTTAGTTTGTTTTATATTGTAAAAATAACTTCTTCACATCATGACATCATCATGTCAAATAGCTGTTTATAATTCCTATAATTTTTATAAATAAGATTTATATTAACATTTATTATTTAGTTACTATATATACGATGGAACATGCAAGGATGTATTTTGTTTAACTGCTTGAATATTACTAATAAGGCCTAAGAATGCAGTCCACAAACACTATAATTTATATACTATAAAGGATAATGCTTAAGACATTTACTGCACCTGCTTCCTATTTCTTTATGTAATTTTTACTCATATTTACATAATTATAGAATGACATTATAAAACTTTGATTATTAATTACAAAATAAATAGACATAATGAGGCAGTGGCATCGCATTTCACTATAAGAAGGATAGTTGTGGATTCAATTTCTCGGGGAAATAATATTTCTTTAATTTTTTTACTCTGAAAACACAATAAAGCGCGACGTTGACTTCCGTCACACAACACCCAATGTCTTAGACAGTGCATGGGAAATGGAGCGTTTCCCCCTGCCTGCTCGGTTCTGTGGGATCAAGCGTAAATCTGTTTACGTATGTGACATATTAACTTGTTTTTCCAGTATTTAATTGATAAAGTAGAGCAAGCCTGTGGAGACGTGCCCGAATGTCAACCACTTATAATGGAAGCGGTCAAATGGCATTTGTTACCTGAAAGGCGCTCTTTACTATTGTCGCATAGAACAACACCTCGAACATCAACTATTGGAAGACTTTTGGCTATTGGAGGCATGGATGGTTATAAGGTATGCATATATTGTATGCTCAAATGAAATATACTAACTAGCACTTCCTATTAAATTTACTAAGTAGCAGTTTGTATTTTTATTTTACACAATTGTATAATATTCATCAACAATAATTAAAGTCATTGTTTTGGGTTCTATTACATTGTTAACTGACCCCAATTTATTTGGCTGTTTCTTGTCCCCTAAATAAGTCTATTTATAAATATATAACTATATAAATATATAACTAAATAAGTATATAACTTATGAATGAAAACAGTATCTCAAGATCAATCGTAGACTTGAGAGCGGTTTCATCCTTGTGCTGTACAATGTATCTTTTACATGATTTTCGTTTAGGGTGCCAGTAATATGGAAATGTACGATCCAAGAACAAACACTTGGACGCCATTCATGAGAATGGGGGCTAGGAGACTGCAATTTGGTGTTGCCGTGATGCAAAATAAACTAGTTGTGGTTGGAGGAAGAGATGGTCTCAAAACACTTAATACTGTAAGTTGTGATTTTATATTTATTATATTTCTTTTGAAATCAAGCTCAACGTATAGTTCCGCAACTCAATACGCAATGTCTCGAAAAACTCTGCGGAAAGTGGAGAACAAAATATCTTAACGTTAGGTTCCCTCTGGCTGACGTGCTTTATGCGGGAGCTAAAGGAATACAGCGAAAGTAAAAGAATACAGCGCGAAGCTAAAGGAAAAAAATGCCGAAAGCTATCGTTTCCCTTTCTTTCGTTTCGCATTTGATGAAAGCATCTTTACTAGGACATATGATACAATTAAATAAAAAAAGACATGCAATAATGATTATTTTGCAACACAGGTGGAATGTTTTGACCTAACATCGCTGAGCTGGAGCACGCTGGCGCCCATGAACACGCACCGGCACGGGCTGGGCGTGGCCGTGCTGGGCGACGGGCCCAACTGCCCCGTGTACGCGGTGGGCGGCCACGACGGCTGGATATACCTCAACTCTGTTGAGAGGTCGGTTTGTACTTTATTATATATTGTAAATAAGGCCAGTCGTGGAGCAGCGGCACAATGTGTGACTGTAAACCGACTGGTTGTGTGTTCGACCCCCACTCGAGGAAATTAAATATTTATTTAAAGTTTAAATTTCCATTTCTTCGGTCTGGTGTCAAAGCAAAGAGCGGCGTTAACTTTCGGCACGCAACACTCACGCGTCTTCCTTAACACGCAATGCCTCTAGAATTCTGAAAACTGGGGGTATACGGTTGGAATTACGATTGTTCATTATGAATAATTTATTATTATTAATAACTAATTCTAAGTTGTAACCAAAAGCCAAACGGATATCTTATCTTTGTACCGTTAAGAATGTTGATTTTTTTATGTTTTTTGTGAGGCACGGCAGTACTATATTTACTTAACATTTATTAATAGAATCTCGTCCTTAATTATACTTTTTGAAAACAAAAATATTTATGGCGTCTGTGACATAAAATGTTTCTATTATTATTATTCATATGAATCATTAGAGTGCAAATGTAAGTTTTATTCAACAAATAAAGCTTTTACTTACTCTTTATAATTTGTTCAAGATGGGACGCATGCTCACGCACATGGACGATGGTGTCCCCGATGGCGGGCGCGCGCAGCACGTGCGGCGTGGCGGCTCTGCGCGGGCGCCTGTACGCGGTGGGCGGGCGCGATGGCGGCGCGTGCCTGCGCTCCGTGGAATGCTACGACCCCGCCACCAACCACTGGTCCAACTGCGCGCCCATGACGCGCCGGAGGGGCGGCGTGAGCGTGAGTACTGCGCCTCCTTTACAGACGGGACGCACGCTCGTGCGGCGTGGCAGCGCTGCGCGTGCTACGTTGCGAGCTGACAAATATTAGAAAAACCGATAATCTAAAAGGAATCCACTTCACACCCTTTTGGAACAGCTGCATTTCCAATAAATAAATAAACAATCTTGAATCATAATTTTTATATTGAATAAAACTTTTATGAAAAATTTAATGTGACAATTTCTACGTAAAAGATATAAACGTATAAAACCAATCTTTTATGAGCATAGATGGAAAACTATTACGACTTAAATCATTCTGAAGAGCAGTCAGTTAGTGAAATACCATTGAATATTATTAAATTGTATTTTAAATGAAACTAACATAAATGTTCATGTTATTTTTCGTACAATTTAATTTTGAGACAATAAACAGAAATAACAAAATTTATATATGGTAAAGCTTTTTACGCTGTCATACTTTGACCGCTTATAATATTATGTATAATATATTATTAACTATATTATATATTTTTTTATATCTACTAAACATTATATTTGAATATTCACTAGGTGTTAATAGGATTAATAACACCAGTTATTGAAAAGTGTCTCAATTCTATCCTAAGATCCTAAATAATTCCCTACAAAATTACGAAATAAAAATTTTAAATTTTGAAATTTCTTGCGAGTTTGAATTTTGTAAAATTATGAACTGCTAGCGACTAAAACGCGACGTCGTTCACTTAAAGTTATTGTTATATTAGCGATCCCCTCACTACTTCGCTCGTTTGTACTACTTAATTATTTATTTTCTCATTTAATTTTTTTGTGTAATTTAATAAGACCAATATTAAAATATATATTGACCACACGTATAGGTGTGTGCGGCCAGCGGCTACCTGTACGCTCTGGGCGGGCACGAGGCGCCCGCCAACACCGTGGGCGGCCGCCTCGCCTGCGTGGAGCGGTACGACCCCGCCGCTGACTCCTGGGTGATGCTGGCGCGCCTCTCCTACGGCCGCGACGCCATCGGCTCCTGCCTGCTGGGCGACCGCATTGTGGCAGTCGGTGAGTAGGGACACAGCCTCGCCGCCTTCGCTAGCAAAATACAGATAGAAATTCTGACTTTCATAATCCATTTTTTTATGGAAGTGACAGGATAAACGAACGTACGTGTCAATAACAATATTGTTTACTCGGAATAATGCAAGTTATTATACAGGTTGGAAGCGTCAGCGCTTCTTTTACGGGAACAGCATGTAGGGTTAAATATTTCAAACCCATACCTAAAGAAATTAATCAAGATACCTCAACAGCTTAGATGTAGGTTCTTTTTTTTTCATTTCACGCTGTTTTTTATCCATACCTATATTTCGTGTGACGCAGTTACGCATAGATACCAATAAAGTAAATACTTACTACTACTAAAGGTTAAACAACTTTGAACTTTAGCCAATACGCAATACCTACGACTCGATTTCCAAATGAGGCGTGTGCGGCGGTGTCCCTTTTATAGATTCGTGCGTCGATGCCTCCTCCTTAACAAATGGCATTTTATTTTACAACGCTATTTTATTATTTATTTTGTTTGAAAAAAACTTTAAATTAAATTTTATCAGACTTTTATAGAATAATTATAACTGGTTTCATTGAAAGTGGTGCTGACAAAAACACTCTGTATACGATGTCAGGTGGGTACGATGGCGTGCAGTACCTGTGCGTGGTGGAGGTGTACGATGCGGAGGGCAACTGCTGGCGTAAGCTGGCGCCTTTGAGTACGGGCCGCGCCGGCGCTGCCGTCGTCGCCGTGCCGCCACCACGCAACCTCTTCTGATACCGCCGCCACCAGCTCGTCGTTTACGTCGTCGCCTAGACCACCCCGAACGCGCACGACCTTCTCCGAATGCGCACGATCTTTTCTGGCCCTGTACATCTAACCCCACCGCACATGCTAGAAGAGAATTACGGTGAAAATATTTTATTAATTCTATTTGCCCTGTATATAAACAGTATTGTTGTTTATCCAAAATTACCGCTGTAAAAACTGGCGGATTATGAGTTTTTACACAACACGCCCGACGCAATGGGTCTTAAATTCTTTCCCCAATTCTAGCTAGGTCTTCTCCTCAGTTACTTTTTGTGGTTAGCGACACGGGTTGTTTGGGTGATAAAGCTAAGCTATTATTTTAAACTTTAGATATATTATGCCTATTGTACTTAAATATAATGTTAATTGTGAAGTAATTTAAAAAAATCGAGGCGAGTCGATAGCGTCTGACTGTAAACGCGATGGTTGTGGATTCGATCCCCACTCGGGAGATTGATATTTAAACTATTTCAATTTTCCCACTTTGGTAGGCAAACACGTGGCGTTGAGTTTCGTCATTCGACAATGCCGGAATATCTAATAAATAGTCGGTAGGCGTGGGAAGTGAAGTGGGGAGGAGTGTCTTAACACTAGCTTCCCTCTGCCTGCGGGCGCGGGAAAATTGTAGATGTTTTTATTATGTTCATTGAAATCGATGAATGATCATTTGCTGGACTTAGAACGTTAGCATTCACTACCTATGTATTTAGTTTTATACTATATTACTAAGTAGTACAGTTGTGCTCATTTAGTGTAGTTGTGATAGTTATTTTTAATATGTGCTTTAATAGATATAGCGATATATAAATCCAAACAACCCGAAGACGGAGTTTTATATCATTAGGAGTATAGAATGTTAAACGAGTAGTCTGAATTAATTAAAATGCACTTAGTACAGTCATTTCTAGATAGTAGACATGTTGGTAGACAAGTTCATTGATAGTAATTGGTTTGTTTTATGTCACATTTATTAATCGAATTCATTCCTTTTTTTTTCATATACACTTATTTATTTGAAGAATCTCTATTCGGAATCGTATTATTTTTTTCTTAGTATCATCTATATTTAGTTTCTCGAGAAACAGAAATTGTATTTATTATCTACGCTGTTTATTTACCTTCTATTTTTTATTTTCAATTAACATTAAAATATATAAATTTATTGAAATTTATAATGTACATCAATCTTTAGATTTTTTATTTGAGGCTAACCATAATTATTACGAATTACATTAAATTTTCTTTGAATTGATCTCAAAAATGAGAAAGTGCATCATGGTAACTTTTTCATTTTTTTCAAATTTCAATTTTTTGTTGAAATTTGGTGTATATATCAAATATATATACCGTCTTCATAACTTAGATTAAAAAAATAACTACGTTTAATGCATTTACATTAAAAGCATGCAAGCAAGTTCCAGCATTTAAAGCTTACATACATATTTTCAACAACTTTTTGATATTCTTTGACTTTTTATTATTTTTAAAGATTTTAACCTAACGGCATTTTTTTATTTCACTTATTGGTTATTATTATTATTTTACTTTAATGGCAGTAAATATATATAAGTTTTTTTTTGACATATATTATATGATCTCTTTGTATGCTTTTCAAGTGCGTTGATATTATTTTATATATAATATTTGTTTATTTTTAATAATGGTTTAATATAAGACTGTTTTAATTTTTATACTAAATATTATTATTTTAATTAATAGTGTATTTTGGTATTAAAACATTATTAAAGCATTATTTTGTTCTTATTCAAATAAAAAAAAGTTATTCACTCAGACTCAGAAAATTTTTATCTACTCTAATCCGTAAATAAATAATTAAAATAAATAATTTATATAATATTTTCAAAAACTATTGTTTGTAATAATGAAGCTCTTAATAAATTCTGTTAATTATTTGTATAGTTTTAATTCATTATAATAGTTTTAAACATTTAAATTGAAAATACATCACTTTTATTAAATTACCTACAATTTTATTAAGAGGCTCATATATATATTTTTGTATTATATCAAAAATACTTATTTTCCATTGAATTCAGTATTACACTTCACTTTCTTTGGACTGTCTGTGATGTTAGCTATAAAATAATTCTATAGTATGAAACTTAATTATAATGTATAGTTTTAATTTAGGTTTATTTTCTATGATAGTGATTATACATGGTACATATGATTATATATGGTGATTCAAAATGACAGTGGATTCTAATTGTGTTTTCGTTTTAGTTTGTGGAATACTTAACTTAATTTTAATTATCAATAACATTATGTCTATCAGAATTATTGTTATTAAATATTTGCATTTCATGAGAGCGTCGTGGTGCAGCGCCAATGGCGTCTAACTGTAATTGCTACGCGTGTGAGTTTGGTTCCCGCTCGGCGGAATGAATTATTTTCCTGTCCTCGCTCTAGTCAAAAGAGAAAATGCGACGTCGAGTTCCGCCAATGAACACGCAAATCATTACATACCCCAAAAATGTATAAAGCTCCTTAGAAAGGAACATGTTAGAGGCATTTTTGAATTAAATATTAATGAACAGAAAACTATTTTCATACAATACAATAAGTATCTCACTGTCATACAGTTAGTTATATTCGAGTTATGTCGATCTAGTAAATGTAACAAAACTCGATATCTATTTAAAAATTATTATTATTATTAGTAAACCATTAATTGTTTGATTTACGCCAAAAATCTCGTAATTACTTTGTGATCTTCAACTTTAATAGTTTTAAATGTGTCTATAGACTGAATAAATGGTGAATATGGTCCAAAATTTCCTAATGTCTTTTGACTTGTTAAATTTGACAAAATAGTAGTATTTTTAGTGAAGTAAAATATACGAAAAAATATAATACGTGTTTTATTTATTTTTCAATAAGAACAACAGTATCAGCCATAAATCTATATTTGCGTCGATGAACATATTGACAAATTAAAAAGTATATTTAAACTTAATTATAAGCAAACCTTAAAATTTGTACCCTCAAGTTGTTTTTATGATTTATTATATTTTAAACTATTGAACTGATCTATATTATTCTAGAATCTTAAATTGCATATCGTTGCATAACTCTCCTTGCACCCCTATGCCTCAGTTAGATGTCAACATGCATGAATCTTATTTTTGCTTTTTCTTATTTTTCTTCTTCTTCTTATTTTCCTTATTGAGCTAGTTGACCAGTAATTTATAATCAATCAAATTATATAAATATAATTTGAAATATTTTAACAAGTTTAACAAAAACTGCATCAAGTAAATAATGTAAGTAGTTTATGATTTTCGAATTTTAATAAGTATTAAAGTATATGTTCTACATACATTGTTAGATTTATAATATTATTTTCAAATATATAAAATAGAGATTAGAAGCTAACAGCTATTCCATAAAAATAACTACGTAAGTATGTACTTCCATAGTTATTTTTATAAAATATATTGACTCCATTAATCGTGATCGTTTGTTCTTACGGCTCCCTGAATAGGGTAGGTATAAGTTCTCTCTGCATACCCTATTTATTTGAGTTATTGCCATTGTTCAAGCGTAAACGTTGCTTTATATTCAAATATAATGACTATAATATAAATTCCTACCATAAAAAAATTCATGTAAAAAAATATTGTCGATCGCAGTGCATATCTACTTACGTTATAGATATTCTTTAAGGATTTTAACTTGCGTGTTGAGTGGCGGAACTAAACGCCGCGCTTTGCCTTTACACCAGAGCGATGAAATAAAAATATTTATTTCCTTCGAGTAGATATCGAACCCACAGCGTTACACAGAGGCGTTTACAGTCACACACTTCTGCTCCTGCGCCACGACGGGCCTCAATCACAAATTAGCCCGCGCTTAATTAGAAATACAATAAATTAATTTTTAACAAAAAGAAAAACCGACTTCTTACAACGAACTAAAAAGTAACTAATAATTTTACAAAGATTTTATAATTTTGAAGCCGTAGAAAATATCATTACAAACTTGTATAAGTTGTAGATAATTTCCTTAACAAATATTGCATCGGTAAGTAACATTTGACTCGCGTTTTATGTTCCAAATATATTAATATTTTTATTAAGATTTTCTTTTTTTTTTTGCAAAGCCTTGTGCTATCCTCTATAGACACAAGACAGTCTTTAGTCTATACTACAGGCCATGTGCGCTGTGAAGTGTGAAGCATAAATGTAAATTAATTATCTTGAATTTTTATCTGTGGTTGTTCATGTCTGCCCGTCTGCCGTTTAGTTGAGAAGATCCTCTTGATTCCTTTTGTTATTATTAAGATATTTAAAACAGTATTCAAAAATGGCTTTACATATACCAAAAGCCCCTGGAGTACCGCAAATGTTAAAAGATGGAGCACGAGTAAGTTTTATATAAAAATATTTATCATAACCAAAACGTTATACGGCATTAGTCATGTGGGATCGGTGTCCGTATGATTTTTAATTTTGCGATATCTTTGAAAATATACTAAAATATTCTTATTCACTACATCAGAACTAAATGTCTCATTAAAATATATTATTTGTAATTGATACATTGTAAATAATTCCAGTATTTCATTTTTATTTAAAAAGTACTCTTATTCTACCTAATGATTTTCAGATGTTTTCTGGCTTAGAAGAAGCGGTATATCGCAATATAAATGCGTGCAAACAATTTGCTCAAAGTGTTCGTTCAGCTTATGGTCCTAATGGAATGAACAAAATGATTATCAACCACATAGAAAAGCAATTTATAACAAGTGATGCTGGAACTATTATCCGTGAGTTGGACGTAGAACATCCAGCTGCTAGGCTAATGGTACTGGCCAGCCAAATGCAAGATTCTGAAGTCGGTGATGGAACTAACTTTGTCATAGTTTTATCTGGGGCACTCCTTGAAGCTGCAGAAGAGTTATTGCGTTTAGGTGTCACTACAAGTGAAATCGCAGAAGGCTATGAAAAAGCTCTTGATAAGTGCCTAGAAATACTACCAGAATTAATTTGCCACGAAATAAAAGATTGCAAAGATATTGAAGCTGTGGTTCATGCCATAAAACCGGCAATTATGTCAAAACAATATGGAAATGAAGAATTTATTGCAAGTCTTGTAGCCAAAGCTTGTGTGGGAATCTTACCTGAAAAAACTACATTTAACGTAGATAATGTCAGGATATGCAAAGTAAGAAATATATCTGACTTTAAATAAGTTTCCTATTTCAATGAATTTAAAAATATGAGGCTGTTATAGCACAGCACTGCAATATCTTACAAAAAATATGACAGGTGCAGGTTTGATTTGCACTTGTGGTAATAATTTATTTTCATTTTCTTGCTCTTAAGTTTTAACAAGACAGAGTGGAGGGTTAAGTTTCACGCTCACACTTTCATGTTTCACACACAAACTTCATTATTTTGTTAATATTTTAGATACTTGGAGCTGGCCTGTTACAATCTGAAGTATTATCGGGAATGGTATTCAAAAGAGAAGTTGAAGGAGACATTACAAGTGCTAATAAAGCTAAAGTAGCAATATATTCATGTCCAATTGATATTACACAGACAGAAACAAAGGGAACTGTTTTAATTAAATCTGCTAATGAACTTCTTGACTTTAGCAAAGGAGAAGAATCCCTGTTAGAAAAGCAAATTAAAGATATTGCTGACTCTGGTGTGAAAGTTGTAGTTGCTGGTGCTAAATTTGGAGACATGGCCCTTCATTTTCTGAATAAGTATGGTGTTATGGCAGTTCGCCTCAACTCCAAATTTGATCTTCGCCGTGTTGCTAAAACTGTCAATGCTACTGTAAGTATATATTTCTTTTAACAACAGTTATGTCTTCGATACTCTCTATGCCCTTGATAAATATTTAAGTTGCCATCAAAAATAATATTAGTTATTAAATTTATATTAAGTTAATTATGTCTACAATACAAAGAAGTGATACGAATCCTGCTTAGAAAGTAAATACCTAGATCATTTATATTATTTTAGTTTTAAGCCTAGTTTGAGTAGTAGGTATAAAAAATATATAGGTAATAACTTAAAAGAGTTGCAAAAAGGTACAGCCCACATGTGTTTAAATGATTTGTTAAAAATAAAGTTCCCCAACTCACCACACACCTGAGGCTTCGAGAATTCGTAACAATAAGTTGTAACAAGTGTATAAGAATTTTGGCATAACTTGATGAGAACATATGCCTCGGTGGCCAGAGCACTTGGGTGGTTCAAATACTGCTATGTTACAATTTTTATTTTTGCTACACAACCAGAACCAGTTAATGAAAATATTAAATAAACCACAACACATTTAGTTATGCCCCATCACCTTATAATGTAGATCATGTGTGACAATATCAATATAATCTTTTTGTAGGTCCTGCCAAGATTGACAACTCCTACTGCAGAAGAACAAGGTTACTGCGACTCTGTAAGAGTGGACGAAGTCGGTGACACCAGAGTGGTTGTGTTCATCATGGGAAGCAATGAGTCCCGTATATCCACTGTTGTCATTAGGGGGTCCACGGAAAATTATATGGATGATATTGAAAGAGCCATTGATGATGGTGTCAACACATTCAAGGGCATTGCTAGAGATGGAAGGTATTTGCATTTTAATTTTAAGGTGAAATTTCTTCGGGATTTTGGTGATTTGATACTCAATAAAATGAAACAATATTAAAAAATCTATTTTAATGTGAATTATATGTCATATTTACTTAAGATAATTAAATATCAAAAAACTAAAGAAAAAAAACATGATTAAAGAACATAAAATTATGCACATGTACTAGTCTGTAGTGTAAAATAATAAAGGAGACACTAAAAATGACAATTGAAAGTCTGGCAAGTGGAAGTGGCTTATACTTAAAAAAACAGCCTAAAAACTTTAAATAAATGTGAGGCTTCAAACATTTAGTTCTCTACTTACCATCTATATCTCATCAATAAAGTTTGCTATCCATCAGACCATCAGTCAAGGATATAATTGTTTTGTAAGTGGATGAATAGCTTTGGGGATGGTTAGCTGCGCGATTTGTTGACAATTTATATTGAGTTGCAGTGATGTCTATTTTCTTTCTTATCAAACTCATATTTAAAATTACATGAACTCCCATCGTTTTTTGTAATATATGAGACTAGTGGACGCGCGCAGCTTCGCCTGATTATTTGCACCCTCAGGGGTGAATTCTAATAAACCATGAAACACGTGTTCAATGAAATATTTTTAAGAGTCATCAAAACTTACAACCCCTATTTCATCCCTTTAGGGTTAAAATTTTTCAAAATCCCTTCTTAGTGGATGTCTAGATTACGAAAGTAAACATTTGTTCAAATTTCACGTTTCTACCATCAGCGGTTACGGCTGTGCGTGCGTCTTACCTCAGTCAGTGAGGACAAGTATATATAGATTATCAATATGTTGGAGGTGCTGGCAGACCTCGTTAATTGTATTCCATATAAACAAATGGATTTTTAAACAGTTTTATATAGAAGCAGCTTTTTTCTATCAAAAGTTTTAAGTAACATACTAGCAACAAATGTAACTAACAACTTTGTATTTTAGATTTTTAGTTTAATTTCGTCCCATTTAGTTTCAAAATTGTGTTGTTCAAAATGTTTTGTTCATGTGAGCCTATGGTACAATATATCCAAATACTTTACTATATATTATTATAAAATCTGTAGACACCCATTTGTCAAGAAATTGCGTGTTCAATGGCGAAACTCAACATCTCTCTTTGCCTACCAATTTTTTTTAAAATCTACAATTGGTTATCTAGCCATAATCAAATGTTTTGTTCTTGTTGCAGGAAATATTTCAGTAAATACTATCCTCCCATCTTCAGCATAGTCCACCCTCAATTTAGTGTCTCTGGTGTAGTCACAGTATTTGCCTTCTTTAAGTCTTGTGATATCATCATTGTTATTTACCAGGTCCCTTGCCAGTTGGTTTCTGTGCCATTGGAGCATTTCCCTGTATTTAACAGCGTGTATTTTCACATTTCCGTGTACTAAAAATGGAAGCTAATTTAATTATAATCATTCCCCAAGAGGGATTCCAAACCTGCTACCAATATATTCATACCTTGTCGCACTTCGAGTTTAAGTTTTTTTTTACAATATAAGAGATTAATTATAATTAATTAATTATGAACCATTTACCTGATTTCACTTTTTTAACATTATATTACTTTTTAACACTTTTCAAGTGAAGTTTTTCACACTGATGACAGAAAAATATTTTTTAGAAAACACAAAATTTTGAAGATTTTTTTTTTATTTATTTAAGATTTCGAAGAAGCAGGACTCCAACCTGCTTCTTCGAAATACTATCTTTGTATGTGTTCTAGAAAATATCAGATTCATTAAATGAAACAATAGAATGTGTTTGAAAATTTTATTTTATTCCAGATTTGTTGCTGGTGCAGGGGCAACGGAAATTGAACTGGCCCAACAACTTTTACAGTATGCTGACACTTTGCCAGGATTAGAACAATATGCAGTCAGGAAATTTGCTGTGGCTTTGGAGGGCATTCCTCGGGCTTTGGCGGACAACTCGGGAGCAAACGCAACAGAAGTTATAAACAACATCTACAAAGCACACAGGGTATTTTAATTTTAAAATTTCATGGCTTTTTGTGGCTTTCGCAGTGATAAATGGAAAAAGTAAGAGTTGTATATGACACATTCTAAGAGCCCAAGATGACTCTGACTACTGACTATACTCATCAAAGTAAAGTGGGTTACATCGAAATGATTAACGAAACGTAACATAGCCTTCTTAATAAAGTAACTATCCAATACAAAACATATTTTTCAATTGGAACTATTGGTTCCTGAGATTAGCACATTCAACAAACAAACTCTTCAGCTTTATAACATTAGTATATATGTATCTTAGTTAAGATATTACAATACTTGTATAGAATATACAAGTAGTAAGTACTATAACATTTATTTACTTTTTTTAGGAGAACAATAAAAATATTGGTTTTGATATTGAATCAGCAAACAATGGCGTGTGTGATGCAAAGGAAAAAGGAATTTTGGATTTATTTGTCTTGAAAAAATGGGGCCTTAAATATGCAGTTGGTGCAGCTACAACCATTTTAAAAGTTGATCAAATTATTATGGCTAAAAGAGCAGGAGGACCAAAACCTAAAGCAAAAGCAAGCAGTGATGATGAATCTTAATACTAAAATAAATTTATCACAAACTAGAGCTCGTTGGGGCAATATTTACTTTATTTTTAACTTAACACTATTTTACTGATACATGCTAATTGCTAAAGTTGAATTGCTTTAAATTGAGATACTTATTTTAGTATTCAATAATTTTGTCTTGATGACAGCGTAATAAAATACTTATTAATATGTTGCAGTTTTATTTTAAAAATTTCTTATTTTTATATGCAGGATGATGCAATATTAATATGCAAATCAAAGAGCATATCCAGTACCAGAAGTACTTCTGTACTTTTTCTGGCTTCCCTTTCGAGCCACTATCCCACATCCACAAAATGATACTATCATTAACTATAAATTATTAATTTTATGATACAGTCACGACCAAAAAAAAATTAAATATCGCTTATAAAGTAGTTGCTCAAAAATTATTTTGTTACCTTTTACCGTAAAGATTTTATATCAAACAATTGCAAATATAAGCGACCGCACATCATTTTTATTAAAGATTTTACTGTCTTAGGTCTACAACATACTTTTATTACAAAAGGAATAAAACGGAAAATGAAACCAGGGAAATTTTGGGACAGTTACAAGGGGTACTGGCATTATTTTAAGCAATTTAGTGGCGCAAATCACCTGTAGTCTTGTTAAATTCAAAATGAGAGGAAAATAAAATAATGACACCTAAAATGAGTAACAAAGTAGGAAATTCGTCTTTGGAACTTTTTGTGGGACGGATTATAATACCGATAAAATTATAACAAATAAAAGAAAAAAATCGTTACGCCAAATAGTCTAAAATCAGAATCTAAAAAAAAAAAATTTAGTTGAAACATAGTATATTTTAATATTTTTTGTGAATTTACGAACCAAATTGTGTCCCATGAATCACAGATTCAAGACTTTATATGTTACACTAAACTTATGGGAAATGGCCAAACATGTGATTGGCAAAAAAATTATAAAGTTCAAGTTTTTTATAATTTCTTGGTAATAATATCAAAAATAACGTTAACTATTGCCAAATACTTAGCATTGGTTTAACTTAATGCCAGACACCTCACCTCTAAACTTACAATAATTACAAGCGCCTATAAATATAATATAGCAACAGAATAATCTATTAATTATTTTTAACAAAACAAAACAACAAATAACGAAAAAAATCAGTATTTGCTTCTAATATGTCCGTTGGCGGTCATAGCTTATTACAAGGAACATATTAGGTTAAATAATCTCGCTATGATGTCAACCGAACATGAATTAGTCGATACTATCGATTTTGAAAATCTGATTATTAACTTTACTAGTCAAAAAACGAGTAATGTCCGTTTTTAAATTTTGCAATATTTTTTACCATAATCTAATGTTATAGCTTATATATAGTTATTATAGTTTTGAAACAATTTAAAATTATATACGAGGGGAGATCCAAAAGTTCGTGGAATGGGTTGGATGGAGTAGGGATAGGAGCGCTCGCTTAATGTCATACTACTTGGGGACTCATCATTAGTATGTAAATAGAGTTTCAGCCCTGTTGCGTTGGCCAATTTCACGACTTTCATTCAGCAAGTTCTCCCCAGCTGCTCGAAAGAAGTCCCAGATCTGCCTGAAGGGAGTTTTGATGTAACCGACCGATCCGACCTAAAAATTTTACTACCAGAGCCCACGACGCGTGCCCGAACGCCGCAAACAGTAAAAAATTAAACGATCTTAGGAGACAAGTCCAAATCCCAATTTGAACAGCTCGGAGGCAAGTCTTGGGATAGTTGACTCAGAGAGCATTTGCCATCGTCCCAGGCATACTGGGCGCAACATGTCGCGAAATACGACGTCCGTAAATCGATTCACAACGACACAGCTGCTATCTTCTTAGACACAGCCAAAGCCTTCGACAAGGTCAGACACAACGGCCTGCTCTTCAAGCTCTGTCGTATGGCACTGCCAGACTCGTTCGTTCACATCATTCGGGAATACCTGTCGAATCCCACGTTCCGATACAGATTAGAAGGGACACTATCGTCCTCTAGACCCGTCCTCGCCGGAGTCCCGCAAGACTCCACCCGTTCATCTTTATTATACGCGCTTTACACTAGCGATATCTCACGTACAAATAAAGTCCAACTTGCGATGTATGCCGATGACACCGCCCTTTACACCAGGGACCGCTCCGCTTGGATCCTAGCCGAAAGATTGCAACGAGCTGCCGACATCCTAGGCGATTTGTTTAGCAGGTGGCGGTTTGAGGTTAACCCGGAGAAAAACGTAGCCGTGAGGCGAAAGAAAAAAAAATATTTCGATGGTTTAGAAAAATTAATTCGTAGATCCAATAAATGTATTCAGCTTAAGGGTGATTATATTGTAAAGGAAAAATAGATTTATTGTTTCATTTAATTTGGAACCCTTTCATTCCACAAACTTTTGGACCTCCCCTCGTATCTACTCTGCTGTGTTCTGAAATTTGGAATTATTTTGACCATTTTAAAGGGCATCAAGTCCTAAGCTGCACCAGGCAGCAAATTAGCTACGCCACTGGGCTTATTACAATTAAGGGGTCAATGGATAAAGTCATATGCCAAAAAATTGGAACATCGTAATATCGAAAATATCATGGCTAATACTGAGGGCCACCCTACGTTCCTTTAAATGGAAATAAACTTATTGTAAAAAATAAGATTAATTAAATAATTTTATATAATTACTAGTGGACCCGGACGCGGCTACGCCTGCTTGAACTATAAGAATATTTTCGCGTCGGTCATAGTCATACTACGCCGCCTGACGGTTAGGTCATTTCGAATCACTGACATCTCCTTAATTATTTATTAGAATGTTATACAGTAAATTATAATTTAAATCTAGATATGATGCTAAAAGTGACCATTATATTTATTTCGGTCGGTTTCCGGCGGTAACGGTCGCGTAGCGACGGTTGTTATTGACATGGCAGAATAAATTGCATGTCAAATTAGTATATATGTGTAATGTAATGTTATATAGCCTATAGCACTTCTGAAGAATGTAGCTTTCATACAAAACAAAAACAAAGTAAATCGGACCAGTAGGTCCAGAGATCTTTCGTTCAAACAAACAAACTCTTCCGCTTTATTATATTAGTATAGATACAAAAAGTTATTTTATACACAATGGTAGTAAAAATAAACTTGTTCAATAAAACTTATAATTTAATTGAATTGAATTGAATTCTTGGAATATGGCGTTTCGAGCGTGCCAGTCGAGCACAGTTCATTTCGCCTATGTCACGTTGTATGGAAAAGACTCGAAGGAAATTGACCGGTAATAAAAAAGATAAATATACACGATTATAGAATACATGTAAAAAAAGAGATCCAGTGAATTTATAATTTCACTAGTCAATTAAAAAAGTAATTTGCTGACAGTTGACAGATACACAGTTGACAGACAATAATCGACAAATGAATATCAAGGACTAATGATTGATCTTCTAGGTTTCAAAAATGTCAGTTTAAAAATAGTGACAGACGTATGTGCATTTCTTAAATAGTATCGTTTTTATTTATTGGTATCAAAAATCTAAAGAAAAGCAGAATACCAATATAGTTATCAACAAAATGTCATCTTACAAAGTAAGCGTTTTATTTAGGAGTATTTATCTACTTGAAGATTTTTCTTTAACAATTAATATTTCTTGTTATGTGCTTTAAATTAATATGTTTTTTATTAATTATAGCCTATCGACTCCAAAAGGGAAGAATTCCGACGTTATTTAGAGCGAGCCGGTGTAATGGACGCATTAACTAAAGTTCTGGTTAGTCTTTATGAAGAACCAGACAAACCAGAAGATGCCCTTGAATATGTCCGAAAACACTTAGGCACAGAAGGAGGTGACGACGAGCTAGAAGCTGCCCGAGCTCGAATTGCCGAACTTGAAGCTGAAAATGCCCTGCTCAAAGGAGAAACAGCTCCAACAGAGGGCTAACAATGTCATATTTATTATTAATTAAAAGGATCTCAATGACATGATCTCTAAAAACTTTGTTGAATCTAATATAGTTGTAATGTTATTTATGAGAGGTATATTTTTGTTATCATTTAAGTAAGTTCTTATGCAAGTTGCATAAGAACGATATAAAATAATTAAAAAAATAATAACGATAAGTTTTTTATTTGATTTAATTTTGTTACTTACAGTATTTTACTTTCTAATACTTTGTGAATTAAACATAAGTACTATGATAAAACTGTGTAGTTCTTGTGAATCTCACAGTTAATTATTTTTTGTTGCTCAAAATTATAGAAAATATATTATGTTTAAGTTCCTGTGCGGTGGGCACAAATAAATTTCTTTAGTAAAAATTGAGTATTATTAAATTTTCCTTAGATACATATAATACAAAAATGTATTATTAATAATAGTAGTTTGTTATATGCGAGTAGTAGTGAGTTTAGCTTCTTTCATTATTTTAATGATGGTTGCTCCAAGTAAGGATTTGATCCTTATTTTATGACAATGATTTTTTAAAAATTTATATCTCACTATAGAAGAATGTATTGGGAATGAAATTAAAACAAAGTCAATTCAGTATTAATGGTGTTTACTTAACGGAAATATGGAACTATTTGTTCCTCACATAATAATCTACAGAATTTTCAGAAATATTTTAAACAGCTGCACTAATGAGCTCAGTGTACTTTTTGACTTTGCTGGCAACACTCATGTCTACATATCTATCACCAATAGATACAACCATGCCTCCAATTAAAGAAGCATCAACTCTTGCGGTCAATTGTAGAGTTTCATTGCCTTTAAGGAATTTCTGAAACAATTTACATACACATAATGTACATTTATGTTTATGAGGACATTAAAATATTTGTATCTATAAATTGAGACCCTTGTGGCTATGGAGCACAAGTGTGACTGTAACATGACAATTGTGAGTTCAATTCCCACTCGGAGGGATGAATGCACATTTTGATTTTTTCTCTCTGATAACATGCACAGTATTGAATTTCACCACTTAAAACACAATGCCTCGAAAATTAAGAGGAAAGTGGGAAACTGACTGTCTTAACATTAGGTTCCTTCTGCCTACCTTGATATATGTATCCCACATATATATTATATTGAATGTGCTAATCAGGAACTACTGGTTTGAATTGAAAGAATCCTTTTATATTATTAGATAGTCCATTTATAGAGGTTTTTGACTGTATTATATCATGTTAACTATTTTGATAATCATGTATCATACAAAACTATTATACTTAGTCATTTCCATTTCACTATAAGGGCAAAATTGCAGGTAAAAAATAATATTATTATATAATTCTGTATTGTTTAACATTTGAAATGTAGTAGTATCAGGTATACTCAAAGAGTCTTAGGTTTTATTTTAATACAAGCGGCCTGCCCGCGGGTTTGCCCGAGGATTTATGTTGTACTAAATTATTAGAAGAAGAAGAAAATTAATGCTTAATTCAACAGTATGTTTTATGCGTTATCAAGATACTTTAGTACCTACCATTTGTTGACAATAGATAGCGTTACATGTGTCTATTTCTACTATCTCAAATATGAACTTCTTAAAAACTTAAATACTTATATCTTTTCATACAGTGAAGCGATTACAATGAAATAAAAACTAAAACCTTCTCTGAGTTACTTATAATTTGTTATGTACTGTTTACGTGATATGTGTTCACGTGAACAGACAAACAGACAAATAATCCAAAAAGGCTGGAAATGGATTCTGTTAGTTATCCTTTAACACGCTGGCTAATGTTTTTTTAAATATTTTCAATGTACAGAAATTACTTTTCTACAGATTTATTATAAGTATAGATGAGAAATATTTATTTAAAATGTATAGATATTAACTGTGCTGATTTAAAATAATATACAATCTCAAAACATACTGGACAATTAAAAGGAAGGTATTTACTAAAATATCTGTAATAAGTTGTAATGTAAAATTAGATACCTTAAGTGCAGCTTCCAAGTTTTGTCTCTGTGCTGGATCTAGAGGCTTAGCAGTTACGACTTCACAAGTGACCTCCCCACGGTGTGCGGCCATCATGATTTTGAAGGCATTAATAACAGCTTCAAGTTTATCCAAACGGCCATTTTCAGCCATAAGACCCAACAAGTTGCTTGTGGTTGGTGACATGCTAGTCTATTAAATAATTTAAATACAGATTACAAATCAATTCAAAATATTATTAAATAGACTTATGTAAACACTTTTGAATTGTTTAATGAACATAAAGCTGCCTCTGGCTTGGCAGGCAGTTCTGCTAAGAAGAAGCGGCAACACACTATACGGTTATTTTTTTAAATCTTTTATTTTCTTTTTTAATTAAATTTAAAATTTTACTGTACAGTAAAAGTGTAACTTTATTTAGATTCAATATGGTCTAAAAACTATAATTATTATAAGGCCAGTTGTGGAGTAAGGAACAGGGGGTAACAGTTAACACAACAGATTTGATTTCCACTCAAAGAAATGAAATTTTAAATTTCCTCATTCAAACAAGCAACAAGCAAGCGAGATTGCAAAGCTAAAATACTTTATTACTAGTAATCTTGACTATATGAAAAAAAATACAAAATTATTTATTTACTCTCTCATGTTACAGTTACATCATATATGTATCCATGTTTTTTGGTGGTGGAATTTATACAATTAAGGCAGAATATATTTTTTTAATTTTTAGTTATTAATTAAATTTTAAAACTTTTAAGATTCAATATACATAATAAATATAATAGTATAGTGTTGTAAAAGTTAATATATGTTTACATGACACTGAATCAGGTCAGTAATAAATTGTCCATGGAACACATTTACAGAAATATAACCTTTATATAAGTTCAAAGGCCAATAAATAAGAAATCCATATAGTACACAATATGAAAATTCAGAAAGTTCAGATATAAAAATAAGTAATTTTCCCTCAGTTTTCGATTTGAAGCCCAGAAATGCTGCCTGGGAATTGAATACTGCTTACAATTAATTATTATATAAAAAAAATATATAACAATTAATTTAGAAGCACGAATGCAGTAGAAATAAATGAGCACTTACTTTAGAGGCGACATGCTTTAAAGCATCAACTTTCAAATTTCTTTTCAAAGTCGGGTTTATGATGAACTCTTTGAGTTTAGCATCAGATTTAATAGACTTTTGGAATTGAGACAGCTCTTTTTCAACAGCGTCTAAAGCTTTGCTTTTAGAAGCAGCTGAAAATAAAGCTGATGCATATCTGCCCTCCAAACCAAATACTTGTACAGGAGGCTTTACAAGTTGAGCTGCAGCTGATGAAGTGCTCAATGAGCGAACCTGTAAGTTACGTAATGGTAAATTGAATGTGAATGTTATCTTTCTTCATTTGAAATATAAATAATTGATTTACCAGCATATTAGTCTTCATTAGAGACATGATGATTTATTTATAGGTAATGCTCAATGCTCGAATATTCAAAATTATTAAAATTTAAGTGAACTTCCCAAAGCCGATAACACAGCGCCGTGCTATGAAAGCACAGGCTATTCATTATAAATTTGACATTATATACAATTTATAAATTACCTGTGTACTCTTATTTTTTATCTATCAAACCTTGCATTTCTATTTCCTTTTGTTGACTACAAAAGGATACCGCTACCATAATCATATGTTTTCTAAGCAAATAAAATAGATATTAAACAATATAAATCGGACGAGAATTTACATTAACATTTTATATACAAAATTTCACTTTCAATTTATAATAATTTGAGATGTAATTTGAATAATTAAGTCATTTTTAGCAATACTATGTTTTCCTTTAAAATATTGATGATGAGAGTAAAAAATAATAATAAGCCGAAATACTTATAATAGTTCGATTCTTATTAATGAATAACTCCATTAGTGAAGTGAATAACGCCAGTTCTAGCCTAGTGGAAAGCACAGATTAATAATTTAAGGATTTGAGATTTAAAAAGTCAAAAGTAATATTTAGCGTGCGCGGCAAGCGAATACGGCCCAGGGGCCACGCAATATAACAGAAACTTATGAAAATAAATCTAAGAAAACATCAAAGTTTCATTTATTTATATATTACATATTTTAATGTGATTAACATTTGGTACAGTTGGAAAGTGTAGTGAGTTCTGAAATAAAATGACTTCCAATGAAGGCCGTGCTCAGTCAAACTTGCATCAGCAAGATTTATCTAAGCTAGTAAGTTCAAACTAGAAAAATAGTATACATTTTCGTTTGTTCACGCAGTAAGCTTTCTAATTTCAGTGTATAGGATTAATAAGTAGTGTATATGAGAAGTTTATATTCTAACCTATAATTTTACAACGTATCAAATTTTTAGTTTTAATGCATGTGATAGGATAAGTAAGAATAGATATTAATCTATAAATATTTATTATAGGATGTAACAAAGTTGTCTGCTCTATCACCAGAAGTAATATCTAGACAAGCGACAATTAATATTGGTACAATCGGCCATGTAGCCCATGGAAAATCAACTGTGGTGAAAGCCATTTCAGGAGTACAAACTGTCAGATTTAAAAATGAATTGGAAAGAAATATTACCATAAAATTAGGTAAGCAAAATTTGGTATTTATTTAAACCACTTCTATATTTCTTAATGTTACCAATGTAATGCTACAATTGCATAATTTACAATTCATGATAATTGAAAATATTCTCAGTTACTAATAAGTCTCACTTTTATATTTGTAATAATATAATCATACATACTAAAGCATGCTTCTACACTAAAAATATATTATAAAGGCAATGAAAATTTTAATGCAATAGTTATTAAGGTATAAAAAGTTACAGACATTATATCAAGAAATTAACATATCAAATAACTTGTACACCAACCAATATCCATATGTTCTTTGAAGAATATCTCTAACAAGTTTGTTTTTCTTTGCTACAAAGACAAACAAATCAACAAGGGTTGCTTGTGCTGATAAGGCTGACTACACCAAAATTTTCTTTTGTTTTTTATAATTTTAAGCTGGTGTAAGGAAATTATTAAACAACTAAATAAATAAGGTGAATCATAACTAACTAAAATTTCACCTGTACATAAATAAAAAATACTTTGTGAATACAAACAAACAAAGTAATAGACTTGTCATTAAATCAATGAAACTAAACACAACCAATATGTTTAAATATCCATAAGTTTGATAAAAAATGTATCTATGAAGTCATAGCTTTATAAAAATTATAAGCTAAATCTCCACACAAACTTCTTGCATATTCAAAATTACAAAAGAGTACAATAAATAAAACTTCTATATACATATGCTTAATAAATAAATGTTAACTGGAATGTTCTTACTGTAAATAAATTTTGTATATTCTTATAAGTTTATAACCTGTATATAACATTTAATCACATATAAGATTTTTTGTTTGTTCTGTTATAAAAAAAATAAAAAAGACATATCACTATAATTATCAGTTACTTTGCAATTTACCATGTGAAATAGTAATTAAATCCAGTTGGCTGGATTTCTTTTTGTTTTAATAATTTTTCAAATATATAAAATGATAATTAATCTAAATCACATGGTATGTTGCAGAGCCCCTGGCCGAGTCAGTGATAAAATTGTACCGTGACAGAACAGATGAACGAAATGAAACCCTTTTTGCTGAAAAACTGAGAAAAGGAAAAAAGAGGCCATTATATATTGATTTTGATGTGACACCAGAAAAACCATCAAACAAAAAAAGAAGAAAACAAAAGCAAGAACCAGAAGAATTCATTATAGAAAAGATTTTAGATTTCACATTTGAAGCAGGCAAAGTTAAGTTTTATATAAAATGGAAAGGCTGGAACGATAGTGAAAACACATGGGAACCCATTGAAAACCTGGACAATTGTCCTGAAGTATTAAGAGAATTTTTAATTGACAAAGAACTAAAACATTGTCAAGAAATGGAAAAGATTAAAAAGGAGTTATCCTTTGATAATTTACTTGGTGAAGATAACCTTGTTGATCGGCTTGATGAATTTGAGGTATTAGAACTACCCAAACTCAAAGGTGATCTTATACTCAATTTACTTAGTATGATCCATCTTAAAGAATCTGAAGAGCTTTATGCGACTCAGTTAGTTAGAGATACAAGAAACATATTACAATTATATTGCATGTTTAGAAAACGGTGTCAGCAACTTATGGCTTTGAAAAATTGGGAAGAATATTTAAATCAAGTTGATAGGTGCAAAAAGTTAAACATTGAAAATAATGTTGACTTGGTCGGTCCACCTGAAAATTTCACATACATTAATGAATCAATTCCTGGTGCTGGTGTAGTTATTCCTAATGAGCCACCAATAGGTTGTGAGTGTGATGCTTGTAATTGTCGATCTAAATCATGTTGTGGCATGCAAGCTGGACTTTTTGCTTACACAGTTACTAAACGACTTCGTGTTGCTCCTGGAACTCCTGTGTATGAATGTAATAAGGCTTGTAAATGTTCATCTGAATGTAGCAATCGTGTAGTTCAAACGGGCCGAAACATAAAGCTTACTATATTCAGGACGTCAAATGGATGCGGATGGGGAGTTAGAAGTGAACAAAAAATAAAGCAAGGTCAATTTTTGTGTCAATATGTTGGTGAAGTTATAACTTTTGAAGAAGCGGAGAAACGGGGACGAGAATATGACGCCAATGGATTGACGTACTTGTTTGACTTAGACTTTAATTCTGTAGAAAACCCATATGTGCTTGATGCTTGCAATTTAGGAAACATATCACATTTCATAAACCATTCATGCGATCCAAATTTAGGTGTTTGGGCGGTATGGGCCGATTGTCTTGATCCCAACTTACCAATGTTAGCTTTATTTGCAACAAGAGATATTGAAGCTGGAGAGGAAGTATGTTTTGATTATCTCCAGAAGTCATTAGATAATGATGATGACGCTGCTGTCACAGTTCAGAGAGAACAATTAGAAGAAGATCTCAGCATCCCATGTGCATCTGAAGCAAACATAGCTGTTTCTCCTGTTTCACCTACAAAATCTAGATTTGAAGTCCAACAGCAAAACAGAGCTATGCTCAGAAATCTTACAGAATGTAAATGTGGCACATTGAAATGTAGAAAATATTTATTTTGACTGTTATAAATACTCTATTTTTTTATTATTTTAAAATTAGAAGATACAATATGTTTTAAAGTTACTAGTTATTGTAATGCTTTTAATGCACAATATTGAAAAACAGTGAATCTCTTATCATGTTAGAAAGTGGTAAATGAACCCATCTAATGCAGATTTGATATATATACATACATATTTAATTTATTTCAAGTGTAATTGGCTACGTGCTCATCATCAGGGAAAGATTAATGTCTAATGTACTAAATGAAAATCTTCACATTTATTTAACCAAATAACGCAACGCAACATATGGTAGAGTCATAAAAAGAACTTTCTCACTTTTACGGTCGAGGACTCGTGGCCGCCTTGAAGTTACCTGTAAATTGGTGCGCAGATATTTTAGGATTTTTCTTACTTTTGATTATTTTCTTCCCGAGTCACCAATGCGCAAGACTTCAGAAAGCTTAACTTCAGCTAAACTTCAGGGCAGTAACAACTCGTCGTGACCGACTACGACTGACGACCAATATATTAAGGTAGCCTACGTACCTTAATATATTGGTGTAAAGGTTTTAATCCAAAAATCCTTCATTTTGTGCAACAAAAAATTCACAGGGTTCCATGGGTCTGCCATTCTGGAGGCTGGTTGGCGTGGCCCCATCAACGCGCTTCTGTATTTAACATTTGTTTGTTTTTATTATGTTACAAAACTAAAAATAAATTATAATTATAAAAAAATGACGTCAGTTTTGAAATATCTCTTATGTATACTTTACGTATAAATAATTTTCTTTACTTGTGTAAAATTCCTTTGTTGATTTGACCAACTTTAAATGATTATTTCTAATTGATGCTGTTCTAAGTTCTTGAATTTAATGTATTATTTAGTAAACAGTTTCATACGAAAATTTTATGAAGTGTAATTTTTATAATGTTTTGTAAGTCCATATTGTGCTTATAAAATATTAAATAGCAAATATTCACAGTTAATGTAAGAATAGTTAAACTTGTAAAGAAGATATATAAGATTGTTTTTTAGCATATAAGTTTAGGTAAGTAGAGAAAACCTAGTTTCATTATACTTCGTTCCTCATTTAACATCCACTTATCGAGTCTTTGCGTACTGAGTGGTGGAGCTTGAACTCGAAATCGAACCTTAGAACTCGAAGTTTACAGTAAGACGCTGTGCCGTTAATAGCTTGTAATAAATATCTTAAATAGTGCCTTTTTTTATATTGGACCAACTTAGATTAATGTCTAACTATTAGTATTTTTAGATGCATATACGTAATGATTTTCTCATAAGAATATTTAAACATTTTTGTTTATAAATGTTATTGCAAGCACAATAAATAGAAAATAAATAATTTGTATCAAGAACTTGAATTATTTGATTTCTATACTTAATAATGGAGACATTATTAAGTGTATGAGAATACACTAATTAAATTGTTTATATTAATTATCTGCTTTAGCAGTCAATTAATCTAAAGATTAATCACAGAAGAATAATTGAACCCAATTCACATATACATACATATATTATATCCTGCATATTTATATATTTCAATCCTCGAGGCTCCAAATGCGGATATTTGAAGGGACAATCGTCTTAGAACCCATTTTTTAAATAAAATCCATATGCATTCATTGCAACTTTGTAAAATTATATTAGACGCAATCTAAGTTTGTAAAATATTGACGCTTATAAAAAAAATGGAATTACGTCATTATTACACCAAATAATTTATATATTCTAGGTATTTATAAATTCAACTCAATATTTTTTTTCTTCTAAAAGGTTACGCAAACGCAAAAATTTACAAATGCGACAATCCTAAATGCCCGCGCCCCACGAGCTTCACCTCGGGCGGCTCGTCCAAGGACGATAACTTCCCGTGCCTACGCCCCGCCTGCACGGGCCGCTTTCAACTCGTGAGGCACGTCAGCTTCGTGGACTGCCCCGGCCACGACATCCTCATGGCCACCATGCTTAACGGTGCTGCCGTGATGGACGCCGCGTTGTTGCTTATTGCTGGTATGTTATCTTTTTTGTAGCCTGGGATAAGAAAAAATAGATAAAACTACTTCAAACACATGTCGATTGAAAAGGAAAATATACGTATGATTTGCATGTTTCCTACGGAAATGTGCGGATAGTGAATATCTAAAAACTACTGAACCGATTTTAGTAAAATTTTGAGCTTAGGTTTATGAAATCTTCCTATATTGATTATCCCAAGCAACTAATATTTATTCATATAAATATAAAATATTTTTTTTTGGTTTTACACCATACAATATATGTACTTTGTATAAAAAATAAATTTAAAACACAAAAAAAAATTAAATCAACTTCACGGTGTATCCCGCACACAGCAGCGTAGGCAGAGGGAGCCTAGTATTAAGACACTCCGTTCTCCATTTTCTACCGAATTCTGGAGGCATTACGTGTTGAGGGGCATAACTCAACGCCCCACTTTGCCTCGACACCAGAGCGAAGAAATGGTAATATAAACGTAAATAAATATTTCACTTCCTCGAGTGGGGATCGAACCTATAACCGTCGGTTTACAGCCACGCCCTTATGCCGCCGCCGCCACGACGGCTTAACACTAACAATCATAAATATTTCAGGTAACGAATCCTGTCCTCAACCTCAAACTAGTGAGCATTTGGCTGCCATAGAGATTATGAAATTGAAGCATATTATTATACTACAAAACAAAATAGATTTAGTGAAGGAAGGCCAAGCAAAAGAACAACACGAGCAAATAACTAAGTTCGTCCAAGGAACGGTCGCCGAGGGAGCCCCCGTCATACCCATATCTGCTCAGCTTAAATATAATATTGAGGTAAACAATATGACATATTTTTTTAGCTTCACGCTCTATCCTGCATTTAACGCTTGATTCCCTCTGGAATGCTTTTCCGGAAATTGGCCCCGACAAACAGAAAGACAGACACAAATGTCAAAATTGTTTATTTGTGTTTTAGTTTTAGCATCGGGTAAATAACTATATGTAGATACTTGAAAAGAAATTTATTTTGACGGAGACAGACACTTTATTGGAATCGTTTGCGCTTCTTTCACGGGAACGGCATATAGAGTTAAATATTTCAAACTCATACAACATATTTACATAAAAAAATTAATCAAGATTCGCCAACAGTTTCGAAGTTTTCAACTTCACCGTCAATACCTGCGAATCTATTTCGTTAATGAGGCGTGTGCGATGTTTTGATAGGTTAGTGTCTGTGTGCAAATTAACAAATGGCATTTTATTTTACAACGTTAACTTTATTATTTATTTTGTTTGAAACAAAAAACACTTTTGTTATCAAAATCTCTTTTGTGTTAATTGTATCAGGTTTTTAAAGACTAGTTAAAACTGTGCTTTCACTTCACGTCACAAATATTTGTAAAGAGGATTGTACGAATGTGTTTGTACGCACACAGGTGCTGTGCGAGTACGTCATGAAGAAGATCCCGGTGCCCATCCGCGACTTCACGTCGCCGCCGCGCATGATCGTCATCCGCTCCTTCGACGTCAACAAGCCCGGCTGCGAGGTCGACGACCTGCGCGGCGGCGTGGCCGGCGGCTCCATACTACAGGTATGTATATATATACATATGTATATCACATTTTGTTATCTGTTGTTTGTAATTAAAAAAAATATGTGTTTTTTACCTACAAAAAATACTATACTGCTTACTGCTGCAACCATATATACAATATTAACATACACGGGTGTTCAGGGCGTGCTGGCGGTGGGCATGGAGATTGAGGTGCGCCCGGGGCTGGTGAGCAAGGACGCGGAGGGGCGGCTCACGTGCCGGCCCATCTTCTCGCGCATCGTGTCGCTGTTCGCGGAGCAGAACGAGCTGCAGTACGCGGTGCCGGGCGGGCTCATCGGCGTCGGCACGCGCATCGAGCCCACGCTGTGCCGCGCCGACCGCCTCGTGGGGCAGGTACTGTGTATTCCTTTTAGTGTTTTGTATTCCACGTGTTAGTGTGGTAGGTAGGAAAACCCCTGGTTTTAATATTCCGTTCCTCGCGCTTCGACCAATTTTTGAGTCATTAAGTCTTGGCTAAAGGCTGGCTGGCTGATCTTAATGCGGCGCTTTGTCTTCTGACTACAACGAAGAGATAAAAATAATTTATTCCCCAAATGGAAATCGAACTCGCAACCGTCGCTTTTATCGTCAAGCAGGGTCAGCACTGCCACCGCGATACGGTATTTATTTATCTTTATTTTAATATGTGAAGCAAAAATCTTTAGCTCTTTTTATGAATATAATGCAGACAAAAGAGCATAAAATTTGACAGTTAGCTAGCGGCCCGCACGCGGCTTGGCCCGCATACTTACATTTCTCTTAAAGTATACGCCCAAATTACATGCTATTTAATAAGATTATTATCATGAAATTTCCTTCATGATGAAATAACTTTCGCTTGTAAGTTTTCAATGTACAAGTGAAATAAAAGTCGATGGAATATCACATTACAATTTTCAATTATTTTTTGTCACAAAATGGTTTATTGTCATTTATTTATAAGAAATAGATATATGCTGTCGCGGACTTTTTTTTGGTCTAATTCAATTAAATATGTTTGTCATACAACATATGTTAACTGGGTGCACCGCACGCGCTCAAAACAATTTTAAAGCAATTTGATAGCGTTCCTTATTATTGTTATTTCCTTATTTAAGGCTAACTAAGACTTACACCGTAATGTTATATAGCCTATAATAGCAGTTCTGAAGAATGCAGCCTTCATACAAAACAAAAAAAAGTAAATCGGACCAGTAGATCAAGAGATCTTAGCATTTAAACAAACTCTTCCGCTTTGTGTTACATTAGTATAGTTATAGAGAAGGAATGCAAACTTCTGATATGTTATGTTTTATGCATAGATATATTTTTTTAATATATTGGGGTAAACAACCAGTGCACGTACATATAAATAAAAGAACAACAACATATACAGGATGGTCAGCACCACTTTAAATGAAACCACAGTTTTAACTACTCTATAAAAGCCTAATATAATTCGGAAAAAAAATTATTCCCAAAAATGAAAAAGTTATTTTCAAACAAAATAAATAATTAAATTATCGTTTTAAAATAAAACGCCATTTGTAAAGTATAACATAGGCACGCACACACTTACCTATCAAATCGGAAACGTCGCACACGTATGTGTGCGTCACACGAAATACAGGTATGGATAAAAATCGTGAAATGAAAAAAAAATCCTACGTCTAAACTGTTGAGGTACCTTGATTAATTTCTTAGGTGTGGGTTTGAAATATATTATCCTATATGCAGTTTCAATAAAAGAAGCGCTGCCTCTTCCACCCTGTATAACAAAATATATAAATGTAAAACCAACATCGTTTACTACAGATTATAAAAAATCATTAAATTGTATTATTATATAAAGTCCGTAACACCACCCTACAACAAAATACACGTTGCCACAGTTGTATTCAGCAAGCTCTCTCTCTCTCTCTGTCTCTAGGTTCTCTAGTTTTTTATAAATGAATGGCAATTTTTGACCAATTTGCTTTCAGGTTCTTGGCGCCGTCGGAGCGTTGCCAGGTATCTTCGTGAAGCTTGAAGTGTCATACTATCTCCTCAAGCGGTTGCTAGGAGTGCGCACGGAAGGAGATAAGAAGGCCGCTAAGGTTCAAAAACTAACTAGGAATGAGGTGAGGAAACAAGAATGTAGTTTCACACTACAGTAGAAACTCGATTAACCGGACTAATTCTTGTCGTTAGTCATTCGGTTAATTGCAAATCCGGATAATCGAATGTATAAAGAAAAGCTGGTTTTGTGCATGAAAATATAGGTAAAATAGTAACCATTGCATATGTAATTTTTTTACTTCAATCTGTTTAAATAATTTTTGTTTAAAATGTGACGAATAAATTTCTAGAAACACAAATGTAGAATATATTTTTTGAGGTATGTTATGATAAATAACACAAAATTGTTATATGTCTATTAAAAGTAACAAGTAGATATCGACGAAAATCAACGTTTATTAAGAAATTATTGATATTTTCCAACATATGATTTATACACATATTATAATTTACTGAAAAAAAAATACATTTGCTTAAAAAAGATATGGCCGTTTATATAGCAAAAAACGCGTATTTCGACACTATAAAGGGAATCAAAATTTGGCAGCTACTAGCTGCATCTACAGTTACTAGTTTACTAGTTAAATATTAAAAAATAATAGACGGTAGTTCAACTCGAGAACTCCAATTTTTGTACGGAACCCTCAGTGGGCGAGTCCGACTCGCACTTGACCGATGTTTTTTTTATGTTTCAATTTTTTGTTAGTAAATATTGAGAGGTGGACACCAGCTTATTCTAGCACGGACCAATCGCCATAGCAGAATAGGCAAAAAAAAACCTAGAGTTAAGACACTCCATTCCCCTCGTACAATTATCAAGACAACACGCGTTTCGTGGCGACATTAGTGACGACACTTAATGCCGTGCCGTCTTTCAGAGCACGAAAAAGAAAATAATAGTCGACAAAGAAAATAAAATATATATATATATATATTATTTTCTTCCCGAGTGGAAATCTAACTCACAAACCGTGTGGTCCCATACCGGCCCCGAATGTAAATATATGTTTATTTGCATTGTTCCAGGCATTGCTTGTTAACATCGGGTCTCTCAGCACCGGTGGAAGGGTGATCGCAACGAAGGCTGATTTGGCGAAAATAGCTCTCACGAGCCCCGTCTGTACTGAGATAGGAGAAAAGGTGGCTTTAAGTAGAAGAGTTGAAAACCACTGGAGGTCATTGTTTTTGCTTATTTATATGACTTTTTTAGATTCACATTGTATTCCGCCAACAGCAGTGTATTCAGAGGGAACCTAGTACTATAACACTCCGTTCTCCACTTTCCGCCGAGTTTTCGAGATATTGCGCGTTAGATTCGTTAAAACAGAACTCAACGTCGCGATTTGTTTTGTTACCAAAGCAAGGAAATGAAAATATTAAGTGGGAATCAAACATAAAACCGTCGGGTTTATAGTCACTGCTGTGCCATCACGATACGATTTCTGTACGATGATTTGGTGACAAGAGGTGGGGGACATCTTAAGTTTTGTCATTTGATGTCACATTCATTTATGGATGGCCCTTATAGAATGATGGCTTATTTTCATCCCCAGTATTTACAACATAGCAGAACTAAATGTTAAGATACCTGGTCCAATTTTCGCCGGAAATTGACATTCCATTTTGATTAGCAGAAGTCGACACATCACCACTCACTTATATACTACAGGGAAAAAATATCCCCTTTAAAATAATCGTCCCAATTACTATTTAACACTGCCATTGTGCCACAATGGCCTAAGAACATTACTTGTTAGTTATTTTATCAATAAGATAATTTTTTTTTTCATAAAACTATATATAATTGTTAATTTACAGATTGATTGGTTGGGGACAGATCCAAGGAGGTGAAACTATTGAACCTGGAAAGAACTAAATACAATGCCTGTATCTTTTATAATCCATCATATATAATAATAAAAACTTATTGTTAAAGAGTGTTTTATTAAAAAAAAATATAGATATTAGGAGTAAATAATTTATTTCATTTGTTCATTTACATCAGAGTTACTTATCAGCTTGTTAGGCCATATATATAAAGGTGTTGATATCCTCGTCGTCACGACGCATATATTTGTGTTCAATCAGCCATTCTAGTTGCTCTTTGATCATCTTCTTGGAAGGTAGGAACATATTCTTTAATATCTCGACAAGTTCACTCTGAAAAGAAACATAATTACAAATTAAAACGTCACATTAAATTCATGATTTTTGACCTTTCCTGCGTCCTCGTGTGACGTAATATTTTCTTTGCAATCAAAATCAAATTTGTTTGTATATTGTATTTTGAAATGTGATGAATTGTTTTTGTACTGAATGAAAGCTTGTGTGCTTGAGGCCAGTCGTGGCGCAGGAGCACAACCATGTGACTGTGACCGAGACAGGTTATGGGTTCGATCCCCCCCCCCCCTCTCGAGGAAATGAAATATATAATATTTTCAAAGAGCTTTTGCGCGGCATTGAGTTCCGCCACTCGGCACCCTACACTTCCAGAATCGGCGGAAAGTGGGGAGAGGAGTTAGGCTCCCTCTGTCTACCCATGTATGCCACGTGAAGCTGAAATAAAATTTATATCATCCCGAAAAAAACAATGGTACAGAAAATTTGTAAAAATCTCGAACCTCTTGGAAACCGCGCACTAACCTAATTATGTTGTTAAAGGGGTGTGAAGAAACAGTTTAAATGTCAAAAAATAAGTTAATAACAGACTAGATAGCTAAATTAAAAAATATTAATATGCATGCAGTTCTTATTAATATTTGGCAACTTATTTGTCTTTAAAAATGTATAAAATTTTTAACATAACGGGACTAACCCGCGCTTCATGTAAACTGTATAATTTTTCATCTCTATTTATAAAAAATATATATTATTCATGTTTAGATAATAATTTTACATATTAAATATATATGATAGTAATACCAACCTGTAAAGCAGTGTTTGTGATGCGCTTTCTCATCTTTAGTATTTTTATGATGGCTTCTTGTGTTCTAAGAATCCTTAGTTGCACAATGGAATGATTATCTTCTAATTGTGACCGTTCTGTACTGAGTTGAAGTCTTCCAATTAAATTAATTTTCCCTCTTCTTTGTGGCTTCCCATTTTTAATAAGGGCAAATTCCTGATTAACCCAAAATATTGTATTTTCTGAAAAATCTTTAGGATTTTGAACGAGAGGCTCATAACACAGCAGCTGACGTTTTAATTTAGGAAACGCCACCAATGACCATAAAGTCCTTCTTAGTTCTGGATCAGGTAATTCCGTAGCTAGTCTTAAGTTTTCGTAAGTGACTCTCTCCATTGGTCTTTGATTCCAAGCAAAAAGGACTGCCATTTGAAAAGTGGTTACATCTAAATCAAATCTACCAACTGAATTGGCAAATGTTATAGTACCATTGCTCATATGATGATACCATTGTAACTTTCTTCCAGAGTGTTTCTTTTTATAAAATTCTTCTACTTCTGGTATATAATCTTCTAATTCTAAAGGAAGACTTACAGTAACTCGCTCTGACCCTCTGGCCCAAGCGCCTGCATTAAGAATTTTGATATTAATAGCATCATGCCTTGTAGTTTCACCCCTGAATTGTGTGTTAAGATCTTCACTGACTTTAATATCTTGGAACATGCGGGCCAATTTATTGACATAATCCGCTGGCATGCCAACTTCTCTAAGCCACTCAACCATATCTTCTTCTTTTTCAGAATCAGCACTAGAGTCTAATATCAGGCGTCTTGTTAAATGTGCTTTGTGGTACCTCATAAAGACATCCTTGTTTTCAATGTATTTTAGCACTAATAAAACATCTTTTAATCTGGATTCTATTTGATCACTAGTTAATCTTTTACTAAGAGGTGTCTTACGTAACAACATATCACAGTAATTAGCAAGAAGCTCCGGGCATTTGCTTTCGGGAGCTGTACCCTTACTTCCTCTTATTAAGGCTGAGGATGGTAGTTCTAATTTGAACACCGTAGTATCATTCACAACACACTTATAAGCCTTGTCCCTAGCAGTGAGGAATCTAGGATCGTCCATGAAAGCGTCTTTAACTAATGTACTAAATCTTTTAAACAGATCTAACAATCTCTCCACATACTTTTCAGAATCAGTGGTAATGATATCGGCTGATGCGACCATATCCGCTAAGCCAGCGGATACAATATGAGCTTCTAAGTCTCTTAATATAGGAGTCACACCTTCGGGAACTCTATCTAAGAGACGAAACATCATTTGAAGCTTCTCAGTCTCACCAGCCTTGATTAAAGGCGCACTTTCAGCGATCAATGTAGGTAAATGTTCTCCAATGAGGACTTTTTCACAACACTGAGTGAGTGACGCGACACTCCCACTGCCCGGTTCTAAGTATCTATGAGCCCTAGCCTCTTCTTCTTTGAGTCTTTGATCTGAATATCTCATATAAGACTGTACTCCATTAGACAACAAATGCTCACTTGCTTTTAATTTATAAAACTCTTCTGTTGCTTGCATATAAGCTGCTTCAAAGTTCTCTCTGTATATTTGTAATTTATCAATAGAATTTGAGCATAGATTAACTGAAAATAAAAATATAGTTTAATAATATATTTTGTTATTAAATGAATAATTTACATTTTATAGTTGATGGCTCACAGATCTATACCTACTACTCAAAACAAAATAAGAACCCCACTTGGTATTTTTGGTGTACCATTAAGAATAATGTAAAAGTAACATTATTGCAATCATGATGTTCTACTGTTAATTGAATTGTTTAGTATTTATAACAAAAATAAGTTAATTTACATAATGGAAATCATTTAAAAACCATGTTAAAAAGAATATCGTGGTAAATGGGCACAAGCATGTGACTGTAAATGCGACAGGTTGCGGTTTCGATTCTCATTCAATAAATGTGATATAATATTTCATTCCTTGTTCTGGTAACTAAGCAAAGTTCGGCGTGGACTTCCACCACTTAACAAGCAATGCCTCCCGAAATTGGCGGAAAGTGGAGAACGGAAGTGTCTTAATGGGAATGATGGATACTTGTTTCCTAGGTTCCTTCTGCTTTGTGCGGGATACATCGTGAAGCTAAAAAATATTTTTCTTAACAACAAATAGAAATAGCTTGTTCAGTCATTTAACTATTGAGTATGGCTTTCTTTTTTTTATGGAAAAGACAAGGCAAACGAGCGTTTGGGTTACCTGATAGTAAGTGATCACCGCCGCCCACGACTCCGTAACACCAGAGGAGCTACAGGTGCGTTGCCGGCCTTTAAGGTGGAGATAGACGCGCTTTTTGAAGGTACCCATGTCATATCAAATCTTTCTTGGCAGTTCTTTCTTACACTCTTTTGAAACCTGGAATGCATGATTTCTATCAAACAATCTTTTGTAGGAACTTCCTTAGATGTGATACACAACTGTAGAATGGCCTACCTATAGTTTTTCCAGTTTAATGTGACATGGGTACCTTTAAAAAGTGCATCATTCCCATTTTTAAGGCCGGCATTGGACATTTCGCACCTCGGGTGTTACATAGGATCGAGAATGGTGACGATCACTATCCATACCATAATCTAAGGTAACCTGAACACTCATTTGCTGTCTTTCCATTCAACAAATCTGGTTTCTACTGGTATATCTTCCCAAACTCTTTTTAGTGTCAATCAACTGTAACTACCATTCCTGTTCACCATCACTAACTTATTTAGACAGTTTAAGTCAGGACCGATCACTGGCCACGTTAATTCTGATGTGTAACCCCAATAAGCTTCAGTCAACTTTCTACTGACAGGAGAATAAAACATGATGACAGTAAATAAAAGTTGTATGCACAGCCAGCTTAAATCAGCCAAATGCAAGTCAGTGTATGAACTAACTTGCTATATGTTATATTGTGAGCCTATAGTGGCCTGCATTGGATTCCTAAGTCAGAGCTCTTTACAACATTTCCAATTCTCAAAGCGTTTATACTTCTTCTAGAAAATTAAGGCTATAAAACAGCATAATAAACATGCAGGACACATGCAGTATTATGTTGTTGGGTACGACATCTTAGATTGTTACTACTCTGGTTGCAGTAATAGTGTCCATATATCTATGGGCATGTTGCATTATGCAATATTATTAAGAAATATATTTTTTATCTGAGAATAACAATGCTACAACAAACTCCACAAAAAAGGGGAAACAAAAAATTTGAATACAATTTTTAAATACCAATACCACAATCAAATAGTTTAGATAACAAAAAGAAGTAATATTTTTATTATTATTTTCATTAGATTTCCATTAAGTACATTGCATAAATATATTAATACACAGGTTCTTATTTGTTTTAAGTAATGAATAATACCATGTAAAGACACTTACCATAAGACTCTCTTACACCTATAACAAGTTGTGAGTCAAACGATTCTCCATTCCTTTCAGCTTGTACTAATTTCATGGCCGAATCTTGCAATCTCTGCTTAATATCCACGAAAATACTTTGGTTCCACGAGTCCAACATCAACTTTCGAACTAAACTATCTTCTATATTATTATTATTATTCTTTTTTTGGGAATTTGATGCGTTAGAACTTGTACCTTTGCTTATATTATTAATGGAATTTTCTAATTGGCGAAATGGTGTGGGTAGATAATTACACTGGGTAAAAAACTTTCCCCATTCGGCTATATAAGCCTTTAAAAGTGCTTGATCTTCACGTTGCGCCAGTACACGAGCTTGAGCCTGTTTTATATACATCATTATATCTTGTTGAAGTGCATCTCTTAATTTATGTGGTCCTCTATCATCCCATAAGCAGACTGAGTGTACAGCTACAAAAAGATCTTGCCATTCCGTTTGTGTTACTGTTTCTTGTTTAAGCAATTTTAAAACTATAGGACGCATGGATGGCCATTTGTCCTCAAATGTAACTTGTCCTTTATCCTGAAAAATTTAATGTAAATAAGTTACCTTCAAAATTAAAAATTGTGTTACTTTTTGGTGGAATTTAATGACGTACCTTTAACATTGTTAGTAAGATCTATTTGCAATTATGAGTTCAATAAACACGATGTAAAATTCTATTACCATAATATTTTAGAGAATACTGCGTTACTTATGGTAATTTTAATTTTGCAAAAATGACTGGAAGCTATACTTTTGCCATATCTGCCATATTGTTATTTTTGAAATTTAAGTGTTACTAGAAGTCCCTGAATTTTTACCTAATATACATTTGATTTTTTTATTATTTATTTCAACTAATAAATAAAAGGTAAAATAATTCTCAATAAGTACATATTATAAGAATAATTTAACAACAACAATTTCTTAATAAAAATAAATACAACATCAATAGAACAGTGAAGTAACATTGACTGAATAATATCGATTATACATACTATCGATTCTATGCCATTGTAGTAATGGTTAAACGTAATAATAACTATGAGAAGAAAATATCAATAAATTAAGTGAAATAATAGGTTCATTAATCAAAATTATAATTATCTTCTTTGGTAACCCAAATAAAATTCCTAATATTTAAATTCTGATCCAAGTTCTATTTTTCTTTAATAATCGATAAAGAAATAGTACTATAACATCGATAAATTTTGTTTCAATGAACGATAAATTAAAAAACTATATCGTATATTCGTAAACGACAAAGCTACATAAGCATAAATTGCAAATAATTGCAATAAATAATTGCAAATAATTGCAATAAAATTGCAATAAAAGCATAAATTGCAAGTAAGCTAGAACATAAAAAAACACATTTTATAAAAAAACACATATTAGAAAAAAATAACACTATTGACATAATTTTTTAATTATTTCATGTAGAATTCTCAAAAATATCAAGTCATGGAATATCTGTCAATTCAATTTCAAAATTATGACATTATCACATTAGTAATAAACAAATAAATAAAGCCGTATAATATTTTAGAAATTTTGATTAATATCTACGAACGCTACATTTCAAATCTTTTACGTTCTATAGCAATGGGAACATTTGGAGAAATTGTTGAACCAGTTAGTAGGAGTGTTTGGGAAGACTGGGATGAAATAATTACTGACAATCAGAGAGACAGGTTTGTTATAATAATGAATATTATATTTTGTTTCATGATCACACCATGTCTTGCAATTTTAAGATTATAAGTACGTTACTCCATTACAAAAGTCCGTTTATTCTGCGCTGGGTGCCAGAACACCCTTTTTGAGTCCTGGATAATGTTCATCATGAATTCCTGAATCGAATTCGAACCCACAGTAGTCCTATGGCATCTACTAGACTACTACAGTATCTATCAGACATGACTCGGTTGTAATGAATCATTATCAGAATTGTTAAATGTTAATACAATTTACCTTTTCAGTTTGCAGTGGAAAGTACCTTTACAAATACCAGATAGTATTGAAATACTATATATATTAGAAGGAAAATTACTTTCAGATTATATAAAAGGACAACCAGTACATCATTTAAAACTGGTCAATTCCATTCCAGAAGCAGCTGCAAATTTGTATAAAATAAAATGTGATGATTTTGTTTTTACCATAAAGGACTATAATTTACTGCAAAGTAGTGAAATCGTAGAACTTTTGAAACCAATATTAAGTAAATGTGGAGATGTTATAACTATACAAACAAAGCCTCTTCCAGAATATCAGACAGAAAATCCTTCAACACATACAGTGGTTATAAGACAAATTACTACTACTGCATCAAGTGAATTTAAGAAATTAGGTTGTAATTATGATAAATTAGAGCAACCAAACATTTTATCTGGAATTTCTGCAGGAGGTATGTACTTAATTTTTACTTTCTCAAATATGTCAATATATCTTTAAGCTTCTAAGATTATTTGTGACACCAACCTAAGCATCTTTGATTACATATAAATACAAGATTCATGCTGTATCCCATAAATAGCAGGATAGATGTATTGGAACAGTCTATGTTTCTCTCTTAACTTCATGCTGTATCTCTCAGGAGGGGTAGCCAGAGAGAACAAAGCACCAAATGCAATGGTGATCCCTAGTGGACATTAATATCTGCTTTCTGTTCAAGCTAAAGACATTTTATGTTAAGTGGTGAAACTTAACAGATTTGTTTATGAGAGCAGCAGAATTAAAATAGTTCATTCCTCCGTATGGTGCACACCTACAACCAACAAGTTTAGTGACAATGTTCCACAAAGGTATATTATAAATAAATGATTTCAAATAGCTAGAAATTACTGAACCCAATGTATTACCATGAGAATATACTTAAATGAATGGTGAAACCTATAAGAATTTTATTTTATTTGTGTTAAAAAATATGTTACTACTATGTTTACCTTTGTGGAAATAAAAATCACGGGTTCATAATTATTATTATTCATAATGAACATATTTATTTCAGCTTTATGTTTAAGAGAGCATACAAATATGTCAGCTATTGCTTTGGTTTATTATATTGAGCATATTGAAGACTTTCAGAGCAATCCAATAAAGAAACTATTGGAAAAACTCCAAATAATTCAAGACAGCAATATCAAAGGAAGTACATTGTTAACATCTAATTTGTACATTTAATAAAAAGTATATATTGTGTATTATATTTTATTTCTTGAATTCATAAACAATTCTTATATTTAAAAATAACATAAAATGACATATCAACATAATTATTATTATTAAAATATATTACAATAAAAGTAATAACAAAACAAATCTTACAGGAATATATACAGATTAGCACAGCCTATTGAATCGCAGAATAGTTATAGCAAAGAATATATGTATACATATTTTGTGGCATGATCTTATGATCATTTTTAAGCCTGCAGTATTATTATTATTATTTCTTCATATTATTAGCAAATTATTTTTCAATATTTTAGAAAGTGTATAAACAGTTTTAAATAGCAAGTTTTGAACCCACACTTCCTTCACTATCCAAGTGTGTTGATCACTAAACCATATAATATTATTACAACGCATCAACATTCTTACATGCCCGTAACTTCTTTATGTTTTAAGCATTTGCATAAGATTTTTATAATTTCCACTACCAAAAGATTATTGCTAAGAATTAGCCATTTAGCAAGAGAAAATGCTATTTATTAGTGTGAAATAACACTTGAATATTGGTATAACATACAATAAAAAAAATAATTCTGACATAAACAATGTCAGAACTATTTTTTGAAGGCTTTTGGCTTTCAAGAAAATATAAAAAAAAAATATTTTGTAGTCAACTTGCATGTTTTCGATGCAATTGCATGATGTACAATCAAATTTTAAAAAATACAAAGTTAAAATATTTTTGGTATAAATCAAATACATAAATGTAAGCAGTCAAAAAAGGTTGACTTTTAGGTTAGATTTCATTATATAGATAATATAAATATTTTTATATGGATATATTAGTACAAAATATTGCTTATTTTTGTACTGGATTTCTTTCTTGGTTAAGGCTGATTGTAAAAAAATAATAAATTTTCTTTCAGCTACATTTCTAACATTAATATGACAAATTATACATCACTTAGATACTAGATTAATTCTAAATTATAATTAAGATATTTATTATTAAGATCAGCATCATCTAACTTTTAAAAGTTTCATTTTATTACAAACAATAATGTCAATTTAATTGTACACCTTTATTATTAATAATACATCTACTAAGTATAACATTTATTAATTATTATATGATTGGTTTTTAACACAATATTTTAATTTTTCATATAGATTCATAATATGTTATTCAATCATACAGAGGTGTAGAGCATTTTTTTTCATAAATGTGAATTATGTCATAATTAAAAATAGTAGCCTGGTCTGGGGGGCGCTGTAAAAGTATTACCCGGGCGTGAGTTAAGCTTGCTATACGCCACTACGAGGTTAATATAAAAATGAAAGACATAATTTTTAAAAATTGTGCAAATGACATTTTTAAATGATTTTAAAAGTCAAGTCAAGTATTGTGATTAATGAATCAAGTATAAAATATATTTTTTATCTTCACGCTGTATCCCTGGACTCATAATACCAGTTAGTATTATGATACTAGGTTTATATATTATGTATAACACCTGTGCCTACTTTGTTATATGCGGGATACAAATAGAAACTCAAATCACTAGAGAACCTTCAGCGGCTTTGCGCTCTATTGCCAATAGCTTTGTCACCAGAGAAATAGTCTTGATACTTCATCAAGTCACTTTGCATATTGATTTGATGGAGCTACCAAAAATACTTCTGGTAGCTCCATTATCATATAAAATCCATTTTTTATATAAAATAAAATATGTATAAATTTTCTTTATACGTATTTCAATTTAAATATGTCTAAATCTAATTTTATTACAAATATTATAGAATTTCTAAACATGACAAAAATAATAATTTCTATTTTTTTTGTTTTCTTTTTTTTGGGGACAAAGGGAACCTGGGAGCCTAACCTAGGATGTTCCCATCTTTCTCGAGGCACCACGTGTTGAGTGGTAGAACTCAACACCGCGCTTTGCCTCGTCTTCGTCTTTATCTTTTTATTTCTTTTAGTATTTTATAATAAATAAATGTAAATGCCTAATGAAATTGGACACCACACCTCTGTTGACAAATGTAAGTAAATATTTTTGTATGTTCCGCATTCGTAAAAGATAACATGAATTTCGAACAATGATTATTTTTATATAAATACATACATATAAATTTAATAAAATAATAATAGGACAATTTCTCTTTATACAAAATTTGATATGTATAAAAATATTTAAAATTCACGGACATACAAACAAATTACTTTTTCACAATTACTTTTGTACATATTACGTCTGGTCCAGCAAATATACATATCAATACCGTCATTTAATTAGAAAAGTTTTTTAAAATTAATATTATTAGCCCAAATAAGTTTACTCAACATTATTGTATATGGATTAAAGAAATATAGTATAATGTGTCGTTTCGGAGTTTTAGTGACCATATTTTTATGTTTTATTTGCAATACGTCCAACAAAATATGATAATTTAAAAAAAAAACAGTCTAGATAGAAAAATAAAACAAAACACAAAGTTAAAAACTTTACAAGCACCCACTATAAAATTTTGTTTTTTTTATATTTAACCACTTTTCTATTTAACTAACGATATGTTTTTAAAAATGTAAATAAAATGAGATGACTGATTATTATACTTATGCATGGTTCAAATTATTAATCTATTATGTTCATTAAATAATGCCAATATATAAGGCAAATTTGTAACATATGGAACAAAGGCATATATAGACCGACAAGAACTTTGTAAATTTTCGAAGGTACGCCCGGACACTTGAGCAGAATGCATTGTTTAAAATACCTACATAGGGATGTGCTCGCTCACAACGCCGAGCGAGCCCGATCGCAACACTAAAGTACAGTAGAGCGCGACGCTAAGTGTCACTTACTGTGCCAGGTTGTATATCATAATATGGCATCCATATCGAATATTATGTACACGACTGTATATGTGCTACTGTATGTATGCGCAAATTTCACTAATGGTTATGTTAAAAAAAATATTAACTATTTGTCGAGCTAGACATTACGCTGTACGGGCGATAATTCGTGGCTGCACTAAAGTTAGCTGTAGATGGCTGCGCATATATTGATGTTAAGATTTTTTTCTTACCTTTGATTATTTTTTCTCGATTGTACAATACACAAAAATTCCGAAAACTTCAAGATGGCTACGAGCACAACACATGAATCGGATTTACATAATATGTGAATAGTATATCATTTGTTATGTTATTTAATAAATATATGTAAATATAATAAATTTCTATGGTCCATCATTCTTATTATATAAACAATACAACTTATAATAAAAATATAACATTATATTGATTTATAAAACCAAATCGGTCGGGGTCGGTCGGTTGATAAAATTAACTTATTAACAATAAATCAACGAGTTATAGAAATAAAATTTGTTAACTTTTAAGCTTAATGAAGCTATACTTATATTTTAAAACAATATTTAAAATCTATACATTTTAACCTTAAGATAGATAGAAATTTGACCTGCTCCAAACTAACACTATATCTAGCTATAATATGACTACAATGTTTGGCTAATATTTTACCAATATTATAGGAGAATAACACACCATAATAATTATTATTATAAACCAGGAACATTACAGACACTCGTAACCACAATCGAAACTGTTGATTATCCGGAATTGAAAACAATCTGTAACCGAATCCGATACAAAAGTTTCGGATAATTTCGAATATGGGCGGAGTCTAAATGAGACTTGTCAGCATTGTGCAGGTGCAATTATGTAGATTGTTAAAAAAAAATCAAAAATGTAGTATCCGTAACCAAAGCAGATATTAGTTTATCAGTATTCTTCTTATGTACACATCTGTAACATTCCTGATTTATAAAACAACACAAACTATAACTATATATATATACTTACAGGTATATTTGATGAGAATTTTTTCAATATTCATGTTAGTTGCCATGTGACATTTATAATAACTACAACTATTTTCAATTCATACAAAAATAAAATTGTCTTTGACAATTAAAATTCTATAATATGAAAGATAAGAGATAAAAGTTCTTCTCTAAATAACTTTGGGAGGTACATAAAACAGCCTTTCGTTATATAATATTCGTAAATCTGTACATTACCTTTAATGTAGGTTTATGTCATTAAGACCACCATTGGTTTGGCCTGATTTGACATTGTCCAAAATTTTGTTAACAAATTCTGATGTTTTTCCCGCTATCTTGATTTCTGTAATGAAGTATTAATATTTAATATTTAATGATATATTTAATAACAACGGCGCAGTTAAATAGCATGTGACTGTAAACGCGACGGTAGCGGGTTTGATCTCCACTCTGGGTAATGATTATTTATATTATTTGTATTCCCCCGCTTTGGTAGACAAACCGCGGCATTAACTTCCACTACTCGACACAATATATCTCAAAAATTTAGTGTCTTAACACTAGATTCCTTCCGCCTACCCTGTTATGGGGTTAAGATGATTTTTTTTTTTGTAATAAAAAAAAACTTTTTTCGTAATACCTGTTGCAGTAGAAACAATATTATTCATGTGGGATGACCAGTCGACATTATTTTCCCTATTAGAAACTCTGTTACTAACTATTTGTTTCATTTGATTAATTCCACTTATAAGTCGTCCTGAAATGTTTAAAAATATATATGAATTCAAAATTTATTTTGTCATAGTAACTGAGGCCGTCGTGGTGCAGCGGCAGTGTATGACTGTAAGCGCGACAGTTGCAACCTCGAGTCCCGCTCGGGGTATAATAAGTAATTTTCATTGCCTCAATCTGTTAAGATAATAAAGCGCGGCGATGATACCCATCCCACAATGTCTCAAAAATTAGGCGGTGAACAACGTACAGTTCTTAACACTAGCTTCCCTCTGTCTATGTGGGAAAAAGCGTGAAGCTGTACAAAAAACACAAAAAAAAAACTAACTATGTTCTTGTTGTAGGCCATAAAGTTTTAATTTATTAGCTTCATGTTGAGCTTTCTTCTTCAATCTGCAAGCTCTTGATGCTAATTTGTTTTTTTCTTTTCTCGTCTTTGGCCTGGCATTGAATGGCAATTCACTCACGGGAATCATGTCGTTAATAATTTTTCCCAATTTATCTAATTCTAAGCCTATTAAATATAATTTTCTTGGATTTGGTGTAAGATCGTTACCGTCACCTTTTCTTGCTTTTCCACTAGAATGAAAATAAATAATAATCATTATTAATTTAATTATTTAACAAAATTTACAGTAATTTTTTTTAAAATTTTATATCCCACATATAGCAGGGTAGACAGAGGCAACCCAGTGTTAAGATAATCCATTTCCCATTTATCTCTCAGTTTTCAAAACATTGTATATTAAATGGCGGAACTAAACGCCACACTCTGTTTTGATACCAGAGCAGGGAAATGAAAATAATACATTCCCTTGAGTTAATCAATTGGTCAGATAATATGGGTAGACTGGATCAATGATATTTCATAAAATGCTGCAACTTATAAACAATAATAATGATAAAAATAACACTTATAAAATATCTTTTTATTTTTTTATTTTATGATATCGTGACAGATACACACACATAATTAATAACATTATATATCAAGTTAATAATTTATGTTTATAATATATAATAAAATAAAAAATACCTGTGTTTTATGCCTTTTACATTGCAATTGGGACTAAATACAGGATCTGTAACTAAGTTCAGGATGTGTGGGTCTTCTAATTTCTTTTTTAGAATCAACCTCTGTCCTTTAGGGCCCTTGGCTTGTACATTGTACTGCCAAAAGTACTTCTCTTTTTTTGCATTACGTCGTGCCTCTTTTCTTTCAGGACATTCATCATTGGAATCTGTGATAAATAAACTAATGTTCAGCTTCACGCTGTATGCCGCACAAACAGGGCAGGCCTCTGCCTGCCCTGTTTGGAACTTGGTGTTTAGACACTCCACTCCTCACATTCCGCCGAATTCTGGAGGCCTTGCGTGTTGAGTGGCGGAACTCAACGCCGCCCTTTGCCTCGACATCAGATTGAAGAAATATTGATTGAAAAGATATAAATTTAAATAAATAATGTTATATAATAATTTCCAGTATTATACAGTAATATTTAAATTTTGATTATTAAAGTTATAAAACTGTTATGGCACAGTGTCTCGTTATTAATACGACGGTTGTGGGTGCGATTGGTGGTGCGGTACCACAAAGGGAATCAAAAATTTTCATTTCCCCCTCCCGTAACGAGCCCAGACATGGCGTGTCGAAATTTGGGCAATGTATGAGAGATGGGTAAGATGAGTATGTCAAACATTTTTATTGGCATTGTAATAATATTTTTTACCATCTGATGACAAATCTTCATATCTGTCACTGTCCTCATCTGATTCAATATCTCTGTCGTCTTCATCTTGTGAATAATCTCCCGTCCCTGGGCTAAGTATACCTCCCGATAATGAGGATACAGAACCAGCTTCAGCTAAGGAACTTGTTGATAACAAGTGCTTTCGGGGCTCCCGTCGCTGCCATATCTTTTGAGAAAACAAACTTTCATCTTAAGCTTATCTACCCATGTGGTTTTGATATCATTGAATTTGAATTGTATATCTATTTAATAGGCCTACTTTGTTTCTTCTTTGTACTCTAAACATACCTTACATTGGTAAAGTGATTGGTGCTCAACTATGTATGGCAGAAAATCAAAATTAAAAAACAGATCAAAACAATTTTTTTATAAGTTTGTCACAATCACTGTAATATAATAGTGGTAGTATATTAAATTATTATACACATTATTATAAGTAAATATTTGTAAATAACTATTTTGTAACATGTATATTTATTGATATATGAATATTTGGAGGTCACTGGGCATGGCACAGAGACTTGCTGTGAATGTGGTGCTTGTAGGATGGATTCTTACTTAGGAGAATGAATTATTTTCATTTCCTCACTGTGGAAACAAGAAGTACTGGAGATTTGTCTTAACAATCATTTCTCTCTGTCTACTCACTCTATGCAAGATACAGTGTAAAGCTAAAAAAAAAATATATATTTTTTAAAACTATACCTGTTCCATAGTCAAATGTGTAGGGGCCGATGACGATAATTGAGAGTGTTGTGTTTTCACACTAGCAGGATATGGTGGTAAAACTGAGGATGCAGGTACAGACTGGCCTAAAGCAATTTCTCCACTGTATCCATCCATCCTAAGAAGTAATTCTGGTAATTGACTAATAGGTGGCACAAAACTTGAAGACGCTGAGCTATGTTGACTTGATGGTGAAAAGGCAAGTTGAGCACGGCTGTATGGACTACACGGACTATCCGTAGACATCATATTTGTGGCTTGTAATGTGTTTGATATACGTTTTGAACCACTCATAGCCCCACCTATCTGTATACAGTAACCACTTTCTTCTGGCAAAAGTAGATCATCAAAATTTAAATCATCCAAAGAAGTATCAGGATTTGCATTTAATTCTGCTAATGTTGGCCCTAATATAAGGTCTGCTTTGTCTACTTGAAATATGTCATCATCTTCCATTTTAAAGGGTTCCATTTTGGAAGTATCCGCTTCGAATGATAACTTGCTATAAGGCAAAGAAGGAACACTGTGAAAAGATCCAACTTGACTATCTTGTAAACATAAATCTATGTCTGTGTTAAAGTCTCCAAGTTCGGTTCGTCTGTGTGGGATTGGTACAGATGCTGACATTGCACCTAATTCATACGATAACTCTTGTTTGATTTCTAAACTAGAATCTAAAAGAAAATCATGAGTGTAAATAGAATCCGACATTGCACGTGTTAGTTGAAGTGACCTTGACGTAGAATCGTCTCGTTGATAGACTGGCGCACGCTTACGTCTTTATCGATTTTAATTCAAAGAGTCCCACGTGTCGAAGCTTGTAATGTTTATTTATTTCACAAGTTTACACAACGGATCACTAAATGTTTTTAAAAATGTTTCTTGTTTTGCGAGTTAAGTAAAAATACGTCATTTTTCATTACATAATGCTATTTGTATTACATGCATAAGACGACACTAAATAAATTCACTGGTAATTGAAAATTCACAATGACTTCAATATTAAATTTAGATCGAACTATATATTTCACTGTTACTGAAATGTTTAAGTTAAAAATATTCTATGTGTTTTTTTCAATATTATACAAGCTCGTCAGTAGATCAAAACGCATTAACTTAACTGCTGATAATATATTTGTCCACAATAACAAAAACACTCGCGTGAGTTACAAGTGAAGAAGTAAACAAAGATTTTATGATATTATTATTCAGCATATTCAAAGGTCATTAGAAAGTAATAGCAATAGGAAACTGCGAATGAAAGAATGAAATAGATGTCGTTTGCTAAAAGCAGGAAAACGAGGCGGGGGGCGAGTAAGGTGTCAGGATCTGTTTTTTAGGGTTGTGTCATTATCATTTTTATCTATTAAAATTACATTTCATTTACTTTATTCATAAAATATTAAACCTTCTGTAGCCTCACTAATAATTTTTAATTTGAATATACTTGTTGATCGTCGAACAGTGGTTTTCTATTTGATTTCGACGCATACGGTATTTTTTTTCATGTTTAGTAACGCATAACTTTTTTCGGAGCCCTTTTTTTGATATTTTTTTTTATTGTCTAAAGTAGAATATAAGATTATAATTCTTTTTATTGTTCTGATATAAATATTTATTTGATTAAATTCCTCCATATTTTTTAACGTAATTTTCGACATTTTGGAATTACTACAAAAAATATGGTAGATATGATATTAGATTCATACATAAAAGCATTTGTTGGTTTTAAATACTAATTTATTAAATATAAACTTTTTGATACTATTTAAAGATATTTTTAAAATATTAATATAAATGTAATATATTAGATACCGCACGGTACGACAATTCAAAGATAGACTTATGTCACAGATCAGCAATAGAATTATGTCAATATGCCAAACTAACAGCTGACTGAGCGTCAAAATCAAAAGCTCAGTGACAAAAATTGTAACAATATTTCCCATTTAATATTATGGGTGACGATAATTCAAATTCTCGTAAAAAATGTAATATAAATAGAAACAAAGTGGTTATAATTGGAGGTGGCATAGCAGGACTAGCTGCCGCCAATTACTTTATTCAAAATGGCATGGAAGATTTTATAATAATAGAAGCTAGAAAACGAATCGGTGGTAGAATACTGTCAATACCACTGAAAAATCATAATGTTGAACTAGGAGCAAATTATATACATGGTGTTTTGAGTAATCCAATATACGAATTAGCAACAGCGAATGGACTTGTAAATATAATAAGTACACCTAAACCTCATAAAGTTATTGCTGCAACTGAAAATGGTAAGCAAGTGCCTTTCGGAGTGTTACACGAAATACATGAAGCATACGTTTGCTTCTTACGGCGATGTGAAGAGTATTTTTTGTGTCAATACCTACCTCCTCCTGATATACATAGTGTTGGGGAACACATAAACCTAGAAGCTACTATTTATTTAGAACGCTTACCATCGTCAGAAGAGAAGAAGCTAAGAAGATTAATATTTGACTGCTTATTGAAACGTGAAACATGTATATCTGGGTGTACTACAATGGATGAAATTGATCTTCTGGAATTAGGTAGTTATACAGAATTACAGGGAGGAAATATTGTGATACCCTCCGGTTATAGTTCTATTTTGGGGCCTATGACTAAAAATATACCAGCGAATAAAATATTATCAAATCATCCAGTGGTAAAAATTATTTGGGATTCTGAACACAACAATTCAAGGCAAATTGATGAAATTGGAGAAGAATCTGAAGATTCAGATCAGACTGTGATAGAGGATATTTCAAAAGCATCTACTTCAGAGAAAGCAGGTGACTCTAATGATTCTAATAACATGCATTCTGAAAAACATAACAAAAAATTATCTCACTGCATAGAAATTACTTGTGAAAATGAAGAAACTTTTTATGCTGATCATGTGATATGCACTATACCATTGGGAGTTTTAAAAGAAAAAGCAACATCAATGTTTGAGCCTTCATTACCTCAATATAAACAAGAATCTCTGGAAAGATTGTTATTTGGTGCTGTTGATAAAATATTTCTTGAATATGAAAGACCATTTCTTAATCCAGACATTACTGAAATAATGTTATTGTGGGAAAATGCACAAAGTACAGAAGAGGTTGCCGTTTCATGGTACAAAAAGATCTATTCATTTGTTAAAGTAACAGAAACTTTATTATTGGGATGGGTATCTGGAAAAGAAGCAGAGTATATGGAAACACTATCTATGGAAGAGGTTGGTGCTACATGTACAAAAATTTTACGAAAATTTTTGAATGATCCATTTGTACCAGAACCTCAAACATGTGTGTGGTTAGTATTTACTTATTCTTCAGGCTGTTTTCTGCATAAAGCAGAATAGGCAGATAGAAAGAACAGTGTTAAGACAGACTCCACTTTCTACCCAATTTATCAAAAATTGTGTGTTTTTTGGAACTGAGTTTCGTCTCCTCACCAGGGCAAAGTAGTACAGTTTAGGCAGACCCTGGCAACAGCCGGGATTAATGCCAGGAGGAAGAAGAAGAAGAAGACCAGGGCAAAGTAGTGAAAATAATTAAATATAATAAATATTTTTTCCACTGAGTGAGAGTGAAATCACAATTGTTACATGTACAGTGGGATATTATGCTGTTTTTTCACAACTGCCTTGCATATTTAACATGTTACATTTCAAATAATAATTATAATTTGCAAAAAGCCTTGGGTTATAATTTAAAACATGATTATCAATTATATTATCTTAAGATTGAATTAATATTGATATTAAAAAGATAAGTTTTATTAAAAGATTAGTGATACTGTAAATTTTTAAATTCATTATTGCTGTTGCATAATACATCAAACCTGTTATATGTGGGACAGTGTGAATTTTCACGCTTTTACAAAAACATACATTTATTTTTAAATGATTATTTTTCACGTTTCAGTACTAATTGGAAAAAGCAACCGTATACAAGGGGTTCATACACCGCCATCGGTGTTGGAGGTAGCCAAAACGATATTGAGAGCTTAGCACAACCATTATTTAGAAATGTTCATGATAAAAAGGTAAATGGCACCTTAAACTCTTTACCTATTTTATAAAATGTCACTGATTCATTTATGTTATTTATTATTAGTAGTTTGTTTACTTATTGATTAATTATTATGGAAGTGACTTTTCTTTAGTTTCTTTGCCTTTCCCTGAATGTAGCAGAGTAGGCAGAGTAGTCCGCTCTAAGCTCAAACTCGAAACACTGCATGTTGAGTGATAGGACTTACCACCACACTTTTTCTTTATAGAGTAGGAACTAAATATGATTAGTTGCCCCAGTTTTGATTAAACAATAGTATTTCAGTAAGATGCCGACTGACTGAAGTTTGACTGTAAAATGATAATTTTTATATTATTAAATCTGTAAATACATACTGTATAAAACTACAGTATTAATTAATACAGACTTAAACTTGTTTTAATCTGTAATGCTTATACAATATCTATTAACAGACTTATTAATATTAAATAAATAAATAACAGCGGCGCTAGGGCACAAGCATACAACTGTGAACGGTTGTGGGTTCGATTCCCATTTGGGCGAAATGGTATCGACGCAAAGCTCGGTGTTGACCCTAGTTTTTCTCTGTCTACCGAGCTACCGACAGATATAGCAAAAATTCGGGAAAAAAATCTTAAAAAATCTTAAAATCTTAAGAAATGTATTATTATTTATTTCAGCCTGTGTTGCTCTTCGCTGGGGAGCATACGCATAGTAGCTTCTATTCAACTGCACATGGTGCCTTTCTTTCTGGTCAGGCGGCCGCCCGTCGTCTTATTGCTCCTGATGTCTCTACAGAGAATGTTCTCGATTGTCCCGCTTCTAACGACCTTAATACTTGGATTCAAGGGATACAGTTAGGCTAAAAATTTGTTACTACTCTATATCAGGGATGTTACGGGATACATATAAGAAGATTATTACGTTGGTTTCATTTTTGGCTATGGATGTACAATTATTTTGGATCATTCATTTTTTTGGCTTTGGATAATTTCGGTTGTGGATACTTGATTTTTGAGAAATATTATGACAAAAAAACTTGAGGCCATTCAAGTGCAATTAATTATCACTAATTTATCAATATCATTGTGTGATATTATTTTTATCTGAGTTGCCTTTATCTTTAAATAATCTGTTGTTGACTGTTGTTTATGAAACATTATTATTATATATTAATTAATTCAATTTAAATTTTGCCATAACATATCTTATATAGGATCTGCCCATATCCGAAATTATTCAAAACTTATTTTTAATTAAGTTACGATTACTTAGCGATTTGTTATTTAGGTTGTTCAATTCGATAGTTAATTCGATAGTTACGGCAACGGAGCTCTGTAGCATCCCTGGTCTACATTAAACATGACACAGGCAATTCGCCTTAAAGACATGAATTTAATAAATAGTGTATCTAGTATTTATTTTTAGGCATCTACATTCTTCATATTTAAAGAGGCTTTCTGATTCTGATCGCTTAGATTACAAATATTTGTGATTAAACAATATTCAATAAGGTTAAGTAGAAGTTAATACTACTTATAATTTTTGAGCCAATTTATTGTTGCTCTTGTTTAAATATATTTTTTTATTTGAATCTTTATGTATGTGTCGGAAATCAAAACTAATAATAATTGTTTATCACTTTTCGAATTTCAATTCTTTACTTATTAGGCCAAAATTCATGTGCATATATATAATAGTGTTTTATACATTTGTAGTATGAAATTTTTATTGATATGCAAAAAATGTTAAATTAAAATTATACTCATGATATTGTTTTGTACAAACTGTATATAAATTAAATTAAGATGTGTTACCAGGAAATTGTCTTTCACACAAAATGCATTTCTAGGTTTTAGGCAGTATTAGTAGTTATTTTATTATCAACGTCGCTCCCACTATTTATAATAATCTGGTGCATTGTTTAGGACATTTGTTTTAGAAATATTGTTTTATTTGGTAAAATTAGTCTTTCGTTGACCAGTAACAATGATTATTATAACGGTGGAAAATTAAATCGTAATAAAGCGATGTAAAATAATTTTATAGTGTATGCAATAAAAGATTCCGACTTTAAACAAATAGGTTTCATGTTTTTCTAGTCACTGCATGTTTTGTATTGCTTAAATAAATCGTCATAACATTTGTTCTTTTTTTTTATGCAATTTTTAAATAAATCAACTTCACGCTGTATCCTGCACACAGCAGGAAAGACAGGGGCAACTTAATGTTAAGACACTCCGTTCCCCACGTTCCTCTGAATTCTGGAGGCATTGCGTGTTGAGTGGCGGAACTCGACGCCGCGCTTTGCCTTGACATCACAGCAAAGAAATGGAAATATAAATTTAAATAAATATTTTATTTCTTCGAGTGAGAATCGAACCTACAACCAGCCGCGTTTACAGTCACACTTTGTGCACTGCGCCACGACGCCTCAATTTTAAAAAAAGTTGAAATAATAAAAATTAAAATATAGTTTTGTGCCCCCTAAAAAGTAAAACAAAAAGAAAATACCCACTATATGGTATAAAAACAACATAATTATATCATTGGATGTGGACCGATCGTTTTGTCAAGTATACGGTAGCCTTATTGCTATAATAGTAATTTCATCAAGGAACATATCGCACCCTTAGAATTATAGTGACCTATTCAAAAATTTCAAGTTTTGGGAAACGTCAAATAAAAATATACGATTACGTTTTTGTTCAAAGATTAGGTTTACAAAACATTTTAGATGATACAATCGTAAATGTTTTTCAAATGAATTGTTAATTTATTTATGTATATTATTTCTCTTTCTGAAAACATGGTTTTTTTTGGTCAGGTCACTATAATTCTAAGATGCGATATACTCTATAGGGTTAGAAGGGACGTATAGGTACTAAGTTTTCTTGTATGACGATTTTCTTTAGTCTTACAGAAAGAAGTATGCAACTAGTTATCGGTAAAACCGGTTACTTTTTCTTAATTCTTACGTGTTATTTGTAAATTTAAAGGTCAAAGGTCAATTNAATACTTAAACTAACCAAGTTAACGGAGTGTTTTACGGGTTTTAACACAGTTCCCTCTGGCGTCCCTCATGTGTGAGCGATACAGCATGAAGAAAAAAATAGTTCATGAAAATTATTACTAGCAAGAAGTGTAAATGGAAAGTTTTTTTACAACACCCTCTAAAAGATAACAGCTCTACTGAATCCATCTAGAGTAATGGATGTTATTTTATGTTTTTTGAAAGACCAATGAATATAAAATAAAATTAATAAATCAATTATAAATAATGTATTATTAAATTACTACAACTAAATATAAACGAAAACTTTATTGACTTATAAAAGATTCTCTCAATGGCTCATCTCTCTTTGTTTAAAAGATCATTCATTGGTATCTGAAAAAGAAACATTGGTTATGGTAAAATACGAAATTGGAAATGAAATTAACTTTTTCTGACAGAAGTGTCGCAGGGGCACAAGTGGGAATGTAAACGCGGTTGGTTGTGGGTTCGAATCCCACTTGAGGAAATGAAATATTTATTTAAATTTATATTCCCATTTCATTGTTCTGGTGGTGAGGCAAAGCGATGTATTGAGTTCCGCCACTCAACAGAGCCCGCGTTGCCTGGGTACTAGGTTCCATCCGCCTACCCTGCTGTGTGCACGATAAAGTGTGACGCTTATTTATTTTTCTCATAATAATGAATTTTTGAAAAATTATTTCGAATTAAGGCACTAGTGCAAAGCACTTATTTATGTAATGTTTTCACTGGGCATCAAAACTACATACAATGAAAAAAGCAGTCATATCACCATATAAAATAATCTGATTGTACATGTAATGAATGTTTGTGTCTTAATGGTAGGTTTCCTCTGCCTATTTTGCAATATGTAGATATAAAAAACGAGATGAAGAGAGTTAAACAAAAAAGTAAATACCACTTCTTGAGTGTTCTTGTTGTAATAATAGTTCTGCTAATTCAGCTTTTGCTTTAGCTTCTCTTATGTTANAAATGTAATTAAAGGTGATTGCGGCAGGATTCTTCCAGGCAACCCAGGTGTAATCTGTTCTACTAATCATGTATTATTCATTAATATAGGTTTAATTAAGAAAACTCGTATATGCAGGATTCAACGGCCGGATCTCAGGGTATATGTAGATATAAAAAACGAGATGAAGAGAGTTAAACAAAAAAGGAAAGAAAAAAGTGTAAATTAAAGTAATTAAATACCACTTCTTGAGTGTTCTTGTTGTAATAATAGTTCTGCTAATTCAGCTTTTGCTTTAGCTTCTCTTATGTTAAATCTTAACAACTCTTTCTTCATAGCATGAATTTCACCTGCCCGCTTAAACCTGTCCCTGTATTCTTTCTGTAGGATACCGGTTTTCCGGTGTTGGAATGAGGTGGTGGAACATGTAGATGTTGACAATGCGGAGATAGCTGTTGTCCTAATGGGAAGTGGAGTTGTGTTACGTGTAGGTGAAGGACTTGTATTATGAGGAGTTGGAGGACTTGTCGTACATGGAGTTACAGGACTTGTGTTATTAGTAGGATGACGAATTGTAATTGTGCGTGATGGTGGACTTGTCATGGTGCGAGGTGGTGAAAATGTTACAATCAGAGGAGAAGGAGTTTTAGTTGGATGAGGTATAGTTGTCAGTTCAGGTTGTGATTTTGCCATAGTAGTACGGGTGCATGGTTGCTGAGTAACATCCAGGAATAACTCAGGCTGGTCATAGTCTGTGTCCAATGAGCCATCTTCAGATTCTGAAAAATATAATTGGTACATTTTTCAAACTAATAAACTACTTTTTACCTGCATATAGAAGTGTTTTCCTAATGCTGTTTATTGATCTAAAATTGAGCTTCTTTTCCAGTTAAATTAAATTGTTAGTTATTCATAATAATAGATAGTTAAAGGTTGACAATAGATTTTGGTCTGATAGGACAAGTAAATTAATTTACAGATACAAACGAGACCAGTAACAAACATTAATGGAATAGATACCTAGGAACACTATATCTGAATCATTTGCTCCAGGAACCTCAATCATAAGACCGGGAGCAATATGTGTAAAATCCGACTCAATCACAGCACTACCGGTTAAGGGCGCTCCACCAATGGCTTTGCCATGTTGTCGCTCTTTCATTATCGCTTCTCGTTGCCGCTGTTTCATATTTGTCCACAGTCGCCTCAGTTGTTTACTTGAGACCTAATATTAAATAATAGGCTAGTTTATCCATCTGAGTACACAACAAGGTAAAATAAAATTACTAATATTAACACGACTGGACTATTTACCTGGCCTGTTACATGATGACTTGCATTGTACTCCTTAGTTATTTTATTCCATGCCACATTTTTTTCCCGTAAAGTTGAGCTGTCGGTGTTTTTGCTTTCAATTATAGTAGAATGAGATTTTAAAATTTCTAAGAATACTTTCTTCTCTATCTTCGTAAATACATGTTTCTTAGATGCCATTTCAGATATGGACAGAATAGTAGGAATAGAATCAAATAATATTAATATAGCCCAGTACACCGCATTAGTGAGCACTGAAAATGTGTACAGCGTATTATTGTTATAAATAATATAAACAATACGTTTCTTATGACGACTATAAACAAAAAGTGTTTTTATTGGTTTGACAGTAGTCAAACGCTGTATGCGTTTTGTTTCTTCTTTGACATAATTTTATAAACAAAATAAAATGTTATAGAAACCTATATTATACTTTAAAAATTTAGGTAAATAATTTATATTATGCAGATATATACTGAAAACAAGAATGTTTTATATTTTTTATTAATAGTTTACTAATAATTGATATCTTTCACATGGTATCCCCTTAAATAAAAAAAACAAAGTCAATGGTGAAGGTGCTCTGGGAGGCCGATTTCGAGACTGGAATGGGCATTAGAGATTAAGATTGGGCGTAGTAGTTAGCAACACAGATAGCTCAGTTTATGTCGCTGCGTGTAAATGAACTAATTCGCTTATCGGTGGCTTCGGCTTATCGTTGATTTCTGGGACAGCCTTTATATACAGGATGTCCCAGAAAACAACGATACATGAGCTGCGGGAGCCCGGATTCGAGCACTATCCTTATAGGTACTGAGTGAGCCAGTAAGTCAGAAAAGTTCAGGTACCTTGGATCCGTTATGCACAAGTTTGGAGGCATCAATCACGATGTCCATGGTCGGGTAAGCGCTGCCTGGGCCAAATGGCGGGAGAATACCGCCCAAGCTCAAGGGGCTGATATACAAGAGCATCATCTGACGGTTTCTTTTATACGGCGGCGAATGTTGGCCAGTACTATTTCGGCACATTCAGGAGCTCCACATCACGGAAATGAAGATGTTGAGGTGGATGTGCCGCTTGAGATGATATGGCCACGTTGCGTGCCGGCCTAGTAACTATGTCGCATGCAAGTGCCTTGCTATGTCTGTCTCTGGAGCTAGACCTTCCGGACATCCAAAGAAGCGCTGGTTGGATATTGTGATGCAGGACATGAGAGCCAATGGTCTAACCACCCAGACATTATAGATCGTGCAAAGTGGAGTAGGTTAAAAAGAAAGGCAGACCCTGGCAACATACGCTGGGAAGAAAGAAAGAATATCAACATAGATATAGGCAAAATATAACATCAAATTTATACAAGCAATGTTATTGTAGTAAAACATGTTTACATGGTTAAAGCTGTATTATTTACACATTGATCTTATATGTACTGTGTAAGTCAAATGTATATTCCAAATGTAAAAGTGCAATAAAGTGTTATTATTATTTACAAATTATACTATCAAAGAAAGGATTAGCACTTATTATTCAGAATTTCTTTAAAGTGAATAATGAAAGGCTCATTTGGAACATAATAAATAATGACTATACATTCTAGAGGTTTAAGTGCTGTTCAGAGTGCCTAAGCTCTCTGAGATCCTTGACATGAGCACTCCTACTATTTAAATATTATTACTGACTCTTATGTGGAAGATAAAATAAACTATACTTAAAATAATAAACTAATAGAAATCATAATAACTTAAATTCATGTCTTGAAAATAGAAATAAAAAATAATTTAAATACATTTTCATATTTATTAATGTAAAAATTACATTTAACAAATGTGTCTAAATACAAAATAAATCTATCATTATAAATAATAATTAGTAATAAGTTATGAAAGGTACATGTGTTATTTTAATTTTATAGCACCTAATTTATTAAAAATAAGATTAAGATTACTGGAAAGCCCAGTAAAAATTATAATATATTATTATTGGCAGATATTGTATTAACAAATACATATTTATAATTTCTAAAACCTATAATTGTAACCAGCACTTTGAATATAGGCTACATCTAATTACCTTCACCCTTGTTTTTTGAATATATAAAGAATGGAATGTACTTTTAATGTTAGTATAAACAAATAATATAACTTTGAACATATTCAAACTTCCACACTAAAGTAAAGTGTTGGCTAAATTATTTATACTTGGACGGTTATATCTTAATCAATAAAAAGAGAGCTTAAATTAATGAGTATATAATGAGTTATTATAAAGATCTTAATAGATTTTTGTATATGTATTTTTAACGAACAACATGTAGTTCAATGGTAGCATTTTTAGACGTAACAACAGGAATAAGATCTTTTGCAACTTCTTGTGATAATTCATGCCAAGCACACTTCCCAATTAAAGGCACTTCTTCTAAGGGTGGTCTAAAAAGAACTAGAAGTGACAAACAACAACCATCTGCAGAAGGGTCAGCTTCTACATTAAGTAGACCCAAAGGTCGGTGTTGAGCTACATCAGCACCAAACATTTCAACCATAAATCTTCTTAAAGTTGAATGCACACTTTTTGCAGGGTTGATTTCACAAGTTGGAAAATGTAACATTGTCTTTTCACTTAATAAGACATGTAATCTATTTGTACTTCTTTTTTTGATCAATACTATTAATCTCAATAAATCTTTTACATGGGGGATTGGTGCTGGTAAAATATTTTTATGCCATGTGTTGCCTGGTATACTTTGCTTATACAGTTTTGCTTTGTCAATTAGATGAAGAATATCATTTGATCTCAATGATATTTCTTGTAAATTACCAATCCATTTTGCTTGCAAAGATTCTTTATCAGCTTTAGCAGGTGTTTTTAATTCACCTCCAAATACATTTCCAGTTAAAACAAAGCGAAACCATGTGCCACCAGCTGTTTCCACCACTAGAAGTGTATCAGGCTTGCAATGCAATCCAGTTTCCTCATGTACTTCTCTAGTTGCAGCCTGAACAATAGTTTCTCCTTTTTCCATACGACCAGCAGGAAGATACCATTTACCAGCACAAGTTTCTTTCGCTTCTTGCATCATAAGTAGTTCATTTTTATCGTTTAATATAACACAAGCAACAACGTATGTTACATTTTCACCAAGAACTGGTTTGAAATTTGAGGGCGTTGTTGGTGTTATACCTTGTGATTCTGCGACTGAATTTTGATCTGCTATAGTAAAATCACAAAAATCGTTTTCATCTCCTTCAAGGCCCAAACCTACTAGGAGATTGCAAATATTTAGGTCCACTTGGCGCGACATATTTACTTACTTACACTTGTAAGGTACACTTAAATATTTTTAATAAAGCAGGTTTTTAGTACAGGGCAACATGAAGTCATTAACTGTTAGATCCAGTTTATTTTTCTTTAATGATGTTAAATGTTTACAAGTTACACGAACATAGTTAGTATTTGGGTTATACATGTACTTATGAGTTTTATAATAAATGTTATCAGTTGTCAAAGTCAAACATATCTAACGTCATCGAAATTCTTGATGTTCTTAATTCGTATTTCGTACAAATTTCTTTTACGTTTGTTAAAAAATAAGTGGCAAGATATGGCAAGAAATAGAAAATAAATATAGTCGCACATTTATGAATTACAAGTAGACATAAGAAATCAGATGAGAGAAAGTGATAAAAATGATTTATCAAAACCATTTTCTATACGATATGTGTAAGTAATCAAAATTTATTATATATTACGTTATAATATGTCTTACAACACCGTAGCATACCGTATAATATTAGGTCAGTACTAATACTACAGTAGCGGAACTTTGTTTTATTTCATAATACTTGCGTCTGTCAACACTTATATCAGCAGTCAATGTCAGACATCTCATCATCAGCCTAACTGTCATTTCATCATAGTTAAGTCAAAACTGAATACTAATGAATCAAAATATTTTCATTTAATCACATATACATAAACTATTTGTGAAATTTCTAAATGGAGAGATAGATATTTTTAAAGGGTTACGTATGGCCAGAGTAGTAAATATTTTTTAATATGACGTTAAAAAACGCAGACTTACAGGAGCATACTAAAAGGTTACGATTCAAGAGCATAACAAACATACAACATTGTTCAGGTGATATCATTGATAAAAATGAAAAAGGAACAAAATATAAAGGTTATATTATTCTCCTACTACTACATTAAGTTGTTTAATATCATATCTTTTTATTAATTTCGTTTTATTTTGTAGAAAGTGATAGAAATGCTTCACTCTTTGCATTTTTGCATGTTGAACTTACAAGAGGATATTTATTGGAACACGATGAAGAAAGATTTTCGGCAAGAAGAGAAAAGGTTTACTCTTTTATAAAAATACCACAGGAGTTAGAAAAGTTTATGGCTTACGGTTTTTTCCAATGTGCAGATTCACTTTTGTTTGTGTACACATTCTTGCCATTAAGATTTATAATGGCTTTCTGGTCATTCTTTAATAGGCTCTTTAGAAAATGTTTTGGGTATGTATACTAACTATCTTGTACATATTTAGTATCATTGTTTATAATAATAATTTTTGTAAAAATTTTTTTAGGTTCTGTTCTAACCCTAGTAAAAGTATACTCAAGCCAGCTGAGACATGTGATGTACTTAAAGGTTTAATATTATTGATATGTAGTATTCTCATGTGCTATATAGACACTAATATGATGTATCACTTAGTAAAAAGTCAAAGTGTTATGAAGCTATATATATTTTATAATATGCTAGAAGTTGGTGATAGATTATTCTCTGCTTTTGGACAAGATACAATTGATGCCTTATTTTGGACAGCCACTGAACCTCGTGATAGGAAAAGGGAACATCTAGGTGTCATACCACATTTAATTTTTGCAGTGACTTATGTCTGTATCCTTTGAAATATTATTTTTACATCATTTTTTTTGTTTACTTCACATTATCCATGTTAGCAAGGTAGGCACAGAGTGGCCAGTGTCAAAGCACTTTATTCTTCACTAACAGCCTAATGTTTGTGAAATGGTGAGTTGAGTGGTGGTACTCATGCCATTCTTGTGACCAGAGTGAGAAAATGGAAATAATTAATAAATAAATACTTAACCCTATTATTATTACCCTGATTGAGACTCAGTCAGACATGCCACTGTGCTACATAAGCCTGTATTTACTTTTCAATATTACTGATATATAATTAGTTTTCTTAGCTTTAACTCAGTTCTTCACAGCTTATTAGTATTGTTTCAAGCGACAACACTAAATGTAGCTTTTAATTCAAATAATAAAAGTCTTCTTATAATAATGATGTCTAATAATGTAAGTATGAAAAATATTTTTTGCAGCTTCAATCTTTTAAGCCATAGCAAGGTAGGCTGAGGAAATATTTGAAATGAAAATAATCTAAATATCATAATTTCCCTACATGGGGATCACACCCACCATATGGATATCAATATTCCACAATATTTACTGTAGGTCATAAACTATATTTTAATTTAAGACAACATGTATGTTATTTAATTTATTTGTACATTATTTTTGGTTCCTTTAGTTTATGCAGGACCTAGGCTTATGGCACTTTGTTACATGATGGGTAGCAAAAGTCATCTTCACACTTTATCTTCTTAATAGAGTGATGAAATATTTTTTTTGCACCAGGTGGAAATTCAACTCACAATCTTTGTGTTTACAATCAGACACTGAGCTGCTGGGCCACAATAGCCTCAATGTGTCATTGTGATTTTTTAATTTATTATATTTTTTATTTTTCATGCTTAAAGTAATTCTTAAAATATAATTTTAATAAACATAATTTTGTTTTTCAGTTTGTAGAATTGAAGGGAAGTGTTTTTAAGAAATTTGATAAAAACAATCTATTTCAAGTGTCTTGTAGTGATGTGAGGGAGCGACTTCACTTGTCAGTACTATTGTTCATAGTTGTACTTCAAACTATGAAGGAATATATATGGAAAGAGGAGAGATTCTGGATATTAGCACCGGACTGTGTTCTTGTGCTTGCGTTTGAAGTTATAATAGATTGGGTGAAACATGCTTTTATTACAAGGTACATTATTTTCAAAATCAAAATATTCTTTATTAAATTAGGTTATTACAGGCACTTTTGAATCGTCAAGTTCAAAGGAACGTCAGAAGTGTCTATTTTACAGGCCTCTACTGGCTGTATTTATGATTTGTTTTAGTGAGTGAAGGCCGTCGTGGTTTAGTGGAGAGTGTCATATGGTAAAAACAAGGGTTGTAGTTAGGGTCCTTGTTTGAATAGAGAAAGTAATGCTCCTAATGCAATGTTTCAAAAATTTGCCTCTGCACTGGGAAAATTAAGTTTTCTTTATTGACTCTTTTAAAAATTGTCTATTTAAGAAAATCCGAATCGAAAGTAAAAATAAATTATAGCAAAGTTAATTATAAAAATTGAAAATCACATTTTCGCTGTATCCTGCACACAGCAGGATAGGCAGAGGGAACCTAGTGTTAAGACACTCCGTCCCCCACTTACCGCCGAATTCTAAGTAACGGAACTCAACAGTATGCTTTGCCTTGACGCCAAAGCGAACAAATGGAAATATGGATTAAATATTTTAGAAAACATTGAACATAGCAGGACTTAAACCTCTTGCCTAACTAAGCCATTCGTTCTTATCAAGCTACGTCGAAATTCTTATAATTATGTCCTCATTTGCATATGGCACTTTGACAGATTTAGTGAAGTACCCTATATTATGATGATTTGTACTTTCGCAGGTTTAACGAAATTCCCTATGGAGTGTATAGAGAATACACAGTGAGTTTAGCTTACGATGTTGCGCAAACGAGGCAAAAGTACGCATTTAGTGACCATTCAGATTTAGTTGCAAGGAGAATGGGCTTCATACCATTGCCTTTAGGAGTTGTCATAACCAGAGTGTTGGTACATGCGGTCAAAATTGACGGGTAAGTGTTATTTGAGGTGTTCTTTTTTTAAATAGTGTTAAGACACTCTGTTATCTACTTTACGTTTACGCCCAATTTTCAAGCCATTACGTGTTGAGTGGTGGAAGTAAATTATTTGAGTTTGATTAAATAAAAAATATATATGCTAAGTTGTGAAAAATACATATGGTAAGTGTTAATTTTTCGAATACTTCATTTAAGAATATTTACGTAAAGTACTAATATGTTTTTTTTTGTGTATAGGTTGGCAGCAGTGTTTTTAATATTTATAGCCTATTTATGTCTAATATCTATAAGGGTGCTTGTGTCTATTGTAATTCTTGGAAAAGCTTGCGACCTTATATCTCAGCATCAAAATGAGAAACCTGATAGCCATCACACTACGCCTAAGCGGTAAGAAAACTATTAAGTAAATAATTTTTAGTAATTGATTAATTAAAAATGTTTTTTTTTAAATTTATGTTTACATAAACAAACATATTTGACATCATTGTACCTACATATTTAAAACGTAATACATACTTAAGTACACTGAATACGATTTTGAAGAGATGAGGGAGTGACCGCTACATTCAAATTATTATACATATTCTAAAATGTTTTTCTGTCATTAATGTGGAATGACATTTGAGAAAAAAAAACAAATCGCTACTATGATCCAAAAAAATATAAATATTGTATGTTTCAGAGAACAGAAAGATAACAAGGAATATTTGTATGCCCATAAAGTGTCCGAATTGGAGATCCCAACAGATAGGAAGCCAATGCAACCACTGAAGTTGATGATACCTGAAAATGTATTGGTAAGTTTTTTTATTATTTTTTATTCTCTATATGTATATACTAGCCACTCAAACGCGGCTTCGTCCGCCTTAACTTATTATTATATAATAGACAATTATATTATACTAGCGGCCCGCTCGCGGTTTCACCCGCGTGAACTATGTTATTATTAATTTCTGTCTCCATGACTACGTCCTAGTGACGTCTATGCAAAATTTGAGACTCCTAGCATTTGTAGTAACGAAGTTTCATACAAACTTTCGACCCCAAAAACAACCCCTTAGAAGTCGAATATTGCAAATTCCCGTCTTAGCGAGCACCTACGTCCTATAAGTAACTCCTATGCAAAATTTGAGATTCCTAGCACTTGTAGTTTCTGAGATTTCGTGATGAGTGAGTGACCTTTCGATTTTATATATATAGATAAAATCTTTACATAAATTGTAGTTAAAAATGAAATTAAATCAGCTTCACGCTGTATCCCGCACTCAGCAGGGTAAGCAGTGTCTTAACACTAGGTTCCCTCACCAAGTGTTAAGGCACTCCGTTCCCCACTTTCCTCCGAATTTTGGAGGCCTCGCGTGTTAATTGGTGGAATTCAGTGCCGCGGTTTTGCCTCTATACTAGCGAAGAGATGGAAATATAAATTTAAATAAATATTTAATCTTCTCGAGTGGGGATCGAACCCACTACCAGTCGATTTTACAGTCGCACTTTGTGCGCATAATATATGAATAAATTGTAGTCTATGTTTTACTCTGACGCACTTACTTCATAAATGAAAATTTGATTTAATTTCAGGCTGAACCTTTGGTTGACTCGTCAGCAGGGGCTGCGGCAATTTTTTCTAATAGTGCTATAGATTTAAACGGTGTATGTTATCTTAACGACAAAATGAATGTGCCAGTCAAACAAGAACCTGCGGATTACATGGAGCCAGACCTGGTAAGCAATAGAATGGGTACCTGGTGATACCTGGTTATTTGGGACCTGGATAAGTGGGAAACCCTCAATTATTGAGAATTTCATTGATGTCCCGGCACTTTGTCCCGAAATTACCTCAAGTAATTTGTTAGAAAACGTTTGTTTTCTAACAAATCCGTATGTAACCGTGTGGCGTTAGTAAATGAAACAACTGTAGATTTACCTTAGGAAAATTGGATAAATGATACTTCTTTCAATGGTACAAAATCATTGGCCCCTTGAGATTCCAATTAACCAGGTTTCATTGTATTAGTTGAGGCTGTTGTGGCGCTGCTGCTCAGAATCTTACTGTAAGAGCAATGTTTGTGGTTTCCATTCGCATTCAGGGCATTTTCAATTTCTTGATATGGTAAAAAGACAATGCGCTACGTTGAGTCCCGAAAATTTGGTGGTACGATGGGAACGGAGTGTCCCAACACTAAGTTCCCTCTGCCTAACCTAATCTATGCGCAATAGAGCTTGTAGCTAACAAAACTATTAGTATGTAATATAATATTTTCTTATTTACCACCAGGATGTCAGCCGCAGTGCGCCGGATATTAAAGCAGCAGCATCAGCGACAGAGGAGTCAGTGGAGCGGCCGTCGTCCCCGGACGCTGACGGACTTAAACGCCGCGCGGAGTCCGAGCCCAACCTCGCCAAGAACGATGATCAAGAAACCACATAATAAAAATATTATGGTATACATAAATAAACAGTTTTCTTCCAAATAGCCTTTGAAAATTAAAATAACATGATTTATATATAGAGGTGGTTCATTTTATTAACTTATTACAGATCGCGTGGCATCTTTGAAATTGTGTGAGTGATTATAAAAAAAGTATCACCAGAAAAAAAACTATTAAATTAAAGTTTGTTATTACAAAATCATTAAAACAAATTCCAACAAAAAACTTATTGTATCAATTCTTCTATACCCGGCACTGTATTCTCAATATTTTTACATTCATCTGACGTTTTGTTTGAGTTAGTAATGAATTTTCCATCATAAACATCAAAAACATCATTGTATCCACACTTTATTTACCACTTGGTTTTTTCCATTCTTGTACAATAATAGAGCCAGTGTCTTTTATCTTTCAGTTTTAATAAATCGAACACAAAAATAAAATATTAAGAATTAAACATGTGACGCTGCTATGAGTACAAGAAGTGTAGGCCGGTTGTAAAAAAACAGTTTAAACCAGTTTAGGTCACTCACACAAATGCAAAGCTCAGCTTAGACCTCGCGAACTGTATTTCCGTACTTTAAATTTGTTTAGTGCGACTACGTTTTTATTAAATGTTGCACAATAAATTTAGCTTATTATATAAATAAACATCTCATTTGTAATATTACAAGATAAATTTGCTGAATAGCAACAATGTGATTACATGTATAAATAGTCATATAGATATAATAAAAACCCCATATGTTTATAGTCACATTTGTGATGATATATGATAAGAGTGCAATTAAACTCATTCTATAAATAAAATTACAAAACGTTTATGCATATATAAATGTGATATAAGAAATAAAAGAGAGTATTGGTTCTTTTTCTATTAATCATGTTGTTTTTGTTCTTTTCTGTTTTTGTAATAATAATTTAAACTATTAAAATAAATCTTATTTACGTTGGAAGTATGGTAAGTTAGAATCTGTCTAATGAGTCATGTTACAACAGAACCGCGGTAAATTAAAAATATGACGACTGTAAACACTGAAAGTGCTATGAAATACGATTGTGATACTTCTATATTTTTTTTTAAATAAATATAGCAGGGCAGGAGAATGGGGAATCTAGTGTTAAGACACTCCGTTCTCCACTTTCCGCCAAATTTTTTAGTCAATGTGTTGAGAGGTGGAACTCTGGTTCACTCAGGTTCTCTCTGCGAACCTTCCTTCTCTCCATTATAATTATGTAGGGTAGCGTGAACCTAAAAAAAGACAAGTAACGTTGTCATTTAAAAGATTTTGTAAATTACCTTGTTTTGTGACGTGACTCCCTCGATAGTTCTAGCATTATATGTTTTATTTATTGTATTATTGTAGCCGTTGGTAACTAAAACAGGAAATAAGGTTTTATAGTGAACTAGTTCTAATCAGGGGTTAGAATGAAATTGGCATTAAGAAATATTATGACAATGTTAAGTGTTCCTATATAAAATAAATTTGTATAGTTATTTTGTATTTTATCTATTTATCTAAAATGTGTTTTGTGACTGTTATAATATGTTAAATGAAAGTGTAATGATGTTTATTTAAAATTATAAATATTTTTTAAAGGCCTTCTTCTGTGAGACTGAACTTGGAAAACGCTCACAAGTAAGTAATCACAACGACATAAAAATAGCATCAGAAAATTAATAATAATAAATAAATAAGGATTCTTGTAAAGTTCATATAAGAATAATACTATTTGTCTATTTATGTCTATTATATTGTATGTAACTGAGAACATTCTTAATTGAAAACATTTTTCTTTAGAGAACATCCAGTTTAAAAATATATTATCGAGTTTCTATATAGTCGTCAACACCATTTTTTTTCGGACAAAACTTGCATATTTTTTTAATATTGGCATCCCATTGAATTCTGGATGAAATGACGTAACAATTCTAAGAACAAACAAATGAAAATAATCTTATATTGATGTGAGGTAAGCTCGTTTTCTTTTCGAAGGCGATTTTATTATTTATTACTTGCTATATATTTTTTTGCTGATGCTATTTTTTGCTGTGACATTTACTGAGTGATTGTTATTACACTTATTTGTAATTTCTACTCAAGAGTAGAGGTAATGTACAGTTAATTTGATCGGCTGACATTATTATATAGTTTATGAAACGGCCTAAGAAGTTTTTTAAGATGAGTCCGTCGTGGCGCTGCGGCACAACTGTAAACGCGGCAGCTGTGAGTTTGACTCCCACTTGTGGGAATGATTTATTTTTTTCCTCGTTATTGTAACAACATATAGCGTGGGTTGAGTTTCACCATATAACACCTAATGGTTCGAATTGAGCGAAAAGTGTGAAAATTGTGACACAAAAATATATAACAGGTAACACTTAAAAAAACAACAGAAGTTTTTATTTTATTATTATTATTATTTATTAATAAATACTAATATAATAAAGCGGAAGAGTTTGATGTGGAAAGAATAATATTATTGTGATTTATGATGATTTATTATTAAATTTATGTATTGTACAATATTTTCTTTATTATTTATTACTATTTAAACTTTTTATCAAAGGGAGTCAAACCAAAGTTGTTTAACCTTTAGTAGTATTTTTGTAGTAGTATATGTTAACGTTATTGGTATCGTTATGCAAAACTGCGTCGCACGAAATACAGGTATGGATAAACAGCGTGAAATGAAAAAAAATCCTACATCTAAACTGTTGAGGTATCTTTATTAATTTCTTTAGGTATGGGTTTGAAATATTCTACCCTATATGCTGTTCCCGTAAAAGGAGCGCTGACGCTTTCACCCAGTATATAATCACATAAATTTAATTTTATTTTCATTCCTTATTCCATTCTTTGGGCATTTTAAAAATGTAAAGATCTTGAATGTGGCATAAATACTTAGTGCCATCTACAATCTCATCGCTACATAAACTATGTTCTAATGTGCTGCCATCTATATTTGATTTTATTTTCCAACGCCATTGACAAGCGACTCGGTCTCTGCTTGAGTAATAAAAATATGTCTGAAGTTCTGATAGATGGCACAAGCTATAATATAAACAAAAATGATATCTGCTCTACCTAAGTAATTGATTTTTAATATAAGACAATAATTTTTTTATTATTAAATAATCGAATAGTTATAATTTATTTATTATTATAATATTATAATATATCTTATTATGCAAGTAAGTTATTGTAGTGAAATTATTGTTTTTCATAAAATATAAAAAAAAAATGACTTTAAAAATGATATCTAAATAATATTTAAATTTATTTGATTAATTATTTAGCGTTGTTTAATAGAAAATGCAATATATCGTTTCCTTTGTAAATTCATAAAAGCATAGGATTCGTATTGAGATATTAAAATTAGGAAACTAAACCTACTCGTGTTAAACATAAGTAGTTCGAACATTTGTTTCTTGCTTGTTTCATTTTTTTTACGAAAGTGTGTTAAAAATACAAATAAACAGACTTATGTGCCAATGCCCACCACTTGTCGCACTAAATTTAACACCCTAATGTTTTTCATTCTGTTGCCAACTCTACGGTTTTTCTCAGGAGAATAGTGTGGAATGTCTCGTGTTATAGTTTTACGGGTTAAATATATTTAATAAAAAACATATTTGAAGTTTTCAACAATTGTATTTTCGCACCTTAGGTGAATTTTCATATTAAATAAAAATGTTCTTTTCTCTTATATACACATTAAATTTAAATTTAGTCAGAGTGTATTTACAAATAAGTATATTAAATAGAGTTTAGTAAAAATTAGTGAGATTTAACGATACCTAAGTAGACCTTAAAACTATCTAAATTTAGAACATCAACAACATCTTTCACGCAGGTGAAATACAAAAGACATCTTATATCGTAAACATACAGAAAATTCGTACTCATTCACTAAAAGGTGAACATCATGAAAAATTTAGTTACTTTCCAAAGTCGCTAAAAGCTAGACGTGAGACGTAACAGAGCTGGAATACGATAACAGGAGTTTCAACAATGTACCCGGGCCCGGCGCGGGAGCCTCTTGCGGTATCTTAATACAAATCGTATATCAATAACATCAACGCGATACAACATTGCAAAAATGAAATAATTTAGTCTTCTTCGTTTCAATTGTCACTAGTTCGACTAACATGAATACACTTTATTAAAACCTATCTACGCTAGCCATGGCTAATAGAGACCACGTCTCCGTTACAATAGTAAAAACATCGTAAAGTCGTTCACCACTTTTCCAAGTATACATTTATAATTATAAAGAGAGTGCATTCGCGCGCGTTCGTTTCAAACGCGGAAGATAGTTTTTTAGCTTTAAAATTTTTGGCGTTTGATGTGAAAATGATGACTTCCGTAAAATACAAAATGACCGCCGTTCTTCGAATACACAATAAGAAATATAAGAGTTAGTTATATTATTGTCGGATATCCTAAATTCATAACGATCGAACATACTCGAAAGGCCCACCCTGTTGTACGTTTATCACTTTTGTCAGTGACTATACGTTCATGGCAACACTTGCTAAATACATATTTATATGTTATATTTAAATTGCACTAGGTCTGTTAAGCTAACAATGTTAACAAATTCATTAAATAAATAGACTTCTAATAACCAGTAAACAACCATTTTTTAAGTTAGAGGCATATTTAATTATAAGTAGATATTCATATAGACAGTAAATATAACGACTATTTGTGCTTCACAAAAGTTCCATACACGAATACATATTATAACAATGAACGTTACTGTTGTGGGTGTCTATATAGTTTACCGAAAAAATAATAAATTTATGATAAATATTATGTTTCAACATTATTTCCTATTTCAAATTATATCTGGACCTATATTGCTAGTCTTATCTAAATGATGGCATACAATACTTGTATTTATTTAGAAACTTATGAGTATTATAAATAGGGGCCCTCGCTCTATTTGCAAATAATTAATATTGATTAAAGAGATCATAATTTAAATCCTAATAACTATAACTTTACTAAATTAGTCTAATAATTATGAAAACTTAAATATATATATACCACTGGGCGAACAAAATTTTAAACTACAAAAATAACAAGTATGGCTAAAAAGGAAGAAAGGTGATAAAGAGCGTTAGTGCAAGCTCGGAGCGGCTGGTACTCGTAGATGTAAGTTATAGAGAACAGGATTGAGCAAATTTTGTTAAACAAACTTTGAGCAAGAGAAGATCATGACAGTGGCTGTCGAAATGAAGAGGAATGGGTTCTTAAGATGAAAGAGACTTTAGTCGATATCTTCACATCCATATTTTCGACTAGAAATATAAAAAATAAAATATTTATAACAATAATTATCACTTAATCAGCAGTCATGTTACACTTAGTAATAAAAAAATTGCCGTGGCACGTGGCGTGGTAAAGTTAAACGAATGGCACAGTTTCACGTTAGTTGTCAAGTATAAGAACAATAAATATACACTTTCACTTAATTAATATATAAGAAGATACCTAAAGCAGAAAACCTTTGCCACTATTGAATTTAACATCAATAGAAGGTAAATATTTTAATAGTAAACAATACCTATCTACATTCGTTAGTTTTATACTTACAAGAATAAGTGGCAAAGGTTCTCTGAGCTCATACTCTCTGCTAATAGGCCTATTACGTATCACCTTTCAACGATCACTATATGATGTTCATTCATGGATTTGACCTTATATCGATAAAAATCCGTGTAATCCATGTATGTACTAGAAGACAACCGTCAATCGTCATCGATATGTGTATGTCCTACGTCGACGTCGCGTCGCCGGGTACGTAGGCACGGAAATTTTCCTAGCGGCGGTGGCTTAATCCATTCGCTTCCTCTATATTTGATCCCAGTCTAGTTCATTCGATTATCCTATCTAATAAAAATAAATACATCAAGTTGATCGTCACTTTAGTAATAATTACAAATATGTATAAAAAGATATATAAATTTCAGTGAATTTACAAATGTAGAGTTAATAAAGCTTCGTTAAAGACAATCTCTTACATCTAGGCGATGAAATTATTTAATAACTTCAACGTGAAAGTAATTAATAGTTCAGTTGTCCGCGGGCGCTCCGCCACTGGAATGCGCGGGCGAGGGCACGGGCGAGGGCGCAGGCGCGGCCGCCGACGTGGAGGCGGCCGGGGCGCCTGGGGCCGCGGGCTAGAGCTGCGCGTGCGAGTGGGGCTCGTGGTGGTGCGCCGGACCACCGCCACCTCGCTCCCTCTTCAAACGTTGTTTCAAATGCACTTTTGCGTGTCGTTTCTTCTCATCTGATCTTGCGAATTTGCGTCCACATATATCGCAAGCGAAAGGTTTCTCGCCCGTGTGAGTCCTTACATGCGTAGTTAAGTGATCCGATCGACTGAACGAGCGCATGCAGATGCGGCACTGGAACGGTTTTTGCCCCGTATGGATTCTAATATGCCTCGTGAGCTCATCTGATCTCGAAAATCTACGATCACAGCCCTCAACGGGACAGGCGTAAGGCCGTTCGTGCACAGGCGTTTTGCTGGGACGATTAGGATACTTCCGAGGTTTGACTGCGACTAGTCGAAGAGGTTGAGCACTCTGCTGGTACACTTGGGACAATATCTCGTGACCTTTGCTCGTGGACGGGTTATATTCAGCTAATTGAATAGGTCTGTCTCCGGCGGGACTAGGGTATGGCTCTCTTTTGGGCACTCCAGATGGGCCAGGAGCCGGTTGCGGTGTACTCGCGTACTCCTGCGTTTCCCAAGTGTGTTGAGGTTGAGGCTGAGGTTGGGGTTGGGGGCGATACTCGCAATGTGGCTGAGAGCAGGTTTGAGGTTGCGGGCAATAAGAAGGTTGACACTCTGGAGGAAGTAATTCAATGCGTTCCTCATATTCTTGTTGAAAATATTTGTCAACACTACCGGGTCCGGGGCCTGATGGTAGGAGCCACTGTAGTGCTGGTGACGGCGCACGTTTTCCACCCATTGCAGGTCCATATAGAGAAGCGCTCGCACTGGAGGCATTGCTCGCATCCTCTGCACGAGCGCCAGGAGACAGTGATGCTTCATGCTTATGACGTCGCGGGGAGCAAGTCAGCGGCAACTCATCGCCTGGTAAAGTACCTGCAGCAAAAGATACGAACAATAAATATTACGTTTGTATTTGGCACACATATTAATCATGGACTAATTGTTAGTGGAATATAATGTCATTTTTTTAGTATTTTTCCCTCATGTAACTTTCAGGCGTTTGATATTTAGAATTTCTGTAAATTTTTGAAAATATAAAGAACCACAAGTTAATTATTGATATTTGAAAATTTATTTCCTTATTCATTTTAATATTTAATTATATATATTATACCTATACTTATTTTTTTAGAATGGTCAATTTGTCTTATAATTTTTATATTTATATTTACTGTTTGAAAATCGTATATGTAGAGTGCACTAATGGATAAAATTATAATTTTAGTGAGCACTAATACAACATTTATTTTGCATATTTTGTAATGAGCAGGATGTGATGATAACAGGCGGATGTCGATAGTTCTATCGCACATATCTGGCATGCTCTACAGTTGGTCGTCGTCTACGGTCTAACGCGATTTTAGTATTATCTCCTTATAATTGCTAATTTTCTGTCATTAACTCATAAGATGTTTAAAATAACTTCATGTAAATATATGGTACATAATCACATACCTACAGTTTATTTTTTACTAAAAAAAATAAAAAATATGTAGAGTTATTTTTTTTTTTGTAAAAAGAACAATATGTAAACTCTTACAAAAGTTAAAATCAATAGATTAAAACTGTAAAGTAATATAAATTAATAATCTATTCTCTTTTCATTCAGTAGGTACTAATTTACCAAAAATAATATTTATGTATCATAATTTTACCGTAAATATATAAATATTTATATTTACCAAAATGTTAAATGTACCACTATAATTATAATTCAAAAACCACTAATCACAAAACACAAAATTATAGAACGTGAGCCGACGGAATTTCACAGTGAAGCCTTTTCATTCAAGAGTTTGGTATCGATCCATTCGTGTCAGATGGATGAGCGAACTTTCATTTTCACAAACACGACGGGACACTGGGTTCTGTTTATTTTTATAATCGGAGTTATTATGGCAGTTATCGAAAATATTATTATATTGAGGGATTCTTCCTTAAACGAACAACCGAACAACCGCATTATGGAAATAATAAAATTCACTTTATAATAAGAATTTCAATATCGTTAAATCAATGTGAAAACGTTAAAGCTGAAATGTGTAAACAAAATGTAATTGCCCGAAGAGTAAATTATAGTGCATTGTTTATTTACAACGTTATCGGTCTCTGCCGGGTGCGGACCAGTGCGTGGAGGGACGCGTCACGCACCTGATATCGGCGGGGGCTCGAGCAGGCTCGGGAAGAAAGCGGGCAGGTCGGACGTGGTGACGGGCGTGTTGAGGTCTGCCGGCGCGCCGCCTGGCAGGGGCGCCGGCGCCGGCTTCAGCGCGCAGTCGAAGCCCAGCGCGCCCACGTCTGCCAGCGACAGCAGGTGCGGGCCCATCGGGGGCTCCGCGTCGGCGCCCATGCCGTCCGGCACCACCTGCTCCTCGGCCCACGGCCCGAACGGGATCACAAACAACGCCAGCGTGAAGACGGCCTCTCGCGCGGCCGGTGCGAAGGGGACTGGCGCCGCGCGACCCCGCGTCGCACTTTTATCAATGGAGCCGCGGTCCCATATTCGGTAGCGGCGCGCGCAGCTCCGCCAATCCCGCGGCCGCGTGGCCCCCCGGCTGACGTCACCGCCCGACGCCGCCCACCGCCCCCCCCAGCGCCCGCCGCCTCCCATCGCTTACACCGCACGCGCCAGCTCGTGAGCTGAAGCCTCTGGTCGGGCCGATCGTGTCATGAACGTGAACCTTCTAGCCATCATCCACACTGTTTGTTAATGTAGAGCATAGACTCTGTGACTCTACATCTACATAAACATATTAAAAACCTTTTAATTTACTTTAACTAATTTTGGATTTACGAGAAATCTTAAATGTCATCTAAAGTTCATTTATATATATAGAAAAAAATATTATGTAAATAATATTGTAAGATAATTTAAGAAATAAGAGAGTTATGTCCGTTTTTATTAATTTCTTTGTGGACGATCTGAAATCAGTAGGCACTATTCTTTTTAACTTTTCTTGTTTTTTATCGAATAAATATGTATTAACAATTACATTAAATAACATTTTTTTTTTAATAATTGCCATCTTAGTGAGCTTTATATTATTTTAGATTGCCAATAGTTGGGAGTTATGACTCATTTAAAGAATTATGCTTGCTGTTTCGCAGTTTTGGCAACCGAGCGACGTAAACAATATACATAATAACTTACGTATTTCTTTTTGTTAAAGGTTTTGACTGTATCTAGATATTTTAAGAACATTTTTTAAGACACTATGAGATTTATGATAAATACCTATATCACCTTTTACCTTGTAGTTTTATATTATAGCCATCTACTCATATATAGATCAATAAATAAAAAAAAACTCAGAATTAAAAACACAGACAGACGATAGGTTTGATGGGACATTATAGACGCTGTTTATTGTTATAGTTTTCTGCAATTTATATGTTGTGTCATATATCGTATGACATGAGACAGAAATATGTATTACTTCTATACTTTATAATTATTTCATTTAAAAATCCTCTAAAGTGGAAATCCTGATTCTAGTGTACACTAATAGCGTTTTATTTATAGCAGGTATTTGTTGTTCTATAAATAAGTAAAATATATGGATGCGTGTATTTAAAGATATTGCAACTCATTGACGTAGAGTGTTAGTTAGTACGGCTGCCTTCTTTCTTACAACTTTAACGATAATTGGATGTTGCCCACATAATGAGAATAGTTTTTTTTAGAACAGAATATTTTTAACTTAACTAGAAGTATAAGTTAAGCAATCATTCTCTTTATCTATATTTTAATGATAACCCATTCTCGTTAAAGATATTATATATCTTACATAGATGCATCTAGATGGGTGCCTGTGGCTTTTTACATAAAAAATAATATTTAATGGGTGTTATATTAATACCTAATTATACATAATTAGAGGACCGCGTGACGTGACGATAACGTGTGAAGTACGTGTTGCCGTAGTAACGTGCCACACTCATATGTCACTTTATATAAAAGTGTATATTGTCAAACTTATGGTAGTGTATCTCATGTTTATTTAATTTATTTAATGTATCTTTAATGCATTATTTAAAAACAATTTTATTTATATTCGGCACTCCTACTCTATGTAAATTACAACTGAGCAATTTGATATTCCTCAGTCAGCTCAATTTTCGTCAACCCCTGGTTTTGAAGTTTGGATTTCAGGTGTTAAAAAATCCTAAATTTATCTAGTCGATTTAGTACAAGCTAACTGCTACCTACCTACAATCCACATATTTAAATTAAAAATTATGATGTCATTATCATAGAACAATAGAGATACAATATATTTAATAAAATATAAACGAACAAAAAACGTAGTTTAATTACGAACCAAAAACTAACTATTTAAAACTTCGCTAAAAATAAGTAATCTCAAGTGTTATATAAAGTGCAAGTGTTAAGGACGTTGTCCGAGGCGCAGTGCCCGCCGTGGCCGAGACACGCCGACGCCGACCAGGCCCACATGCACCGGCTAACCCAATTATCGTATAGCGTAACGGAGACGATAAAGAAAAATAACAAACCCACGATTTCACCGGCGTCTAATTATAGCGAGCTATTTGCGGGTGCGCGGGCGCATACCGGCATCGCGTGGCCGCCGTGTCAGGGCTATTCCTGGCCGTCAGCTGACGTCCCGCGCCGCTCGTAAACACCACCAAAGCGATTGACGTAGAATGCGAACAATCGAGTTTTCAGCAGGTGAATCACGAGATCGAAACGTCCCTGCGGGATCGTTCTATTATTATCTTGACTACTTTTGGTTCGGAGTTCGGAGGCGGGGCACTATTTCGGCTCGGTATCCTAATACTCGTTGTCTATTTTAATGGTATGACTGTTTCTTTAGTTTTAGTTTGTTCATTTTCTCACGAACGTCATACGTCTAAGAGCACAATATTTGTGAATTTAAGTCGATTACATCAATGTACCTATACAAAATCTATTACAAATTAACGTTTTTTATCATAGAAATTGTAATATATTTTATGAAAGAAACAAACATAAAATGCTTTAACTAAAATATTCCAAACATTGATTAAATATGGTCTTTTTCTGAGTAGGTCAAGCGTAAAGTTTGAACAACATGTCACTTCGAGCGATCTTATAGGATGCGTGCAAACAATTTGTGTTGGCTAGTGCTTCCCACGGTGTCGGTCCCGGCGTCGGTGCTGGTGGTGGGTGTGCGTCTGGCTCGCGTTTACATTGTAAGTCTGAATGCCCATGCATTCTAGCTATGACTAAACAATTATTACTATTGCGATCTAAAATTGTTTTCACATACTTATGAGTATGGCGCAAGAAATCCAATTTTAGAAGTTTACAAATGTGTGCTAGATTATGGAAAACAACGGTGAATTTTTGTTAAGCCAGAAGGACAAATATTATAAATATTTCCTCGAGTTAGACGAGCTAGGGTCAAGGTGATAGGTTGTGAGTTCGATTCCCACTGAGGAATTGAAATATTAAATATTTTCAGTTCTTCGCTTTTTGTGTATAGGTAGCTACCTATATGTATAAACAAATAAGTAATAGATCTCAAGTATTTTATGATGGATTGTAAAAAAAATAAAATTAAGTAGGTTATTCCTATACAGATACATTGTTCAATATTAAGAAAATAATCCTAAGAATACAAATTTAATTTTAAAGATTATACCTGTTTATAATGTTTTATTCATTGGTTTGGCAATATGACACTCATTACTTTTAGAGAGCAATAGCTAAATGTCATCGTTTTGTAATTTTGGCAAGCTGGTTTTGCATCTATAAATATAGAATGGTACACATACTGTATGTATAAGGCACGATATGCATTACTTCGTTTAAGATATAAAATATTATTAATTTTAAATACAATGCCAAAACAAATATATATTCAAAAAATATTTATGCTGCTTATCGAAGATAGAAGCGAATAGAACATTTCGCAGTACTACGTACCGACTAAATAATCTGCGTAAAAATATCGAAAAGTGACGTCGAGTGCGAAATTAGCCAATCTCATCGAAAAACAATGTTGGCATACGTGACAACGCACGTCACTTTAGCATGTCACCTTTATAATTACGCTACACTCGAAAACACCGACAACGGTGTTATATCTGGATGAAAACTAATTCCATCCAGATATAACACCGTTGACGTAAAGATAGATAGATATTTATGTTATATAGCTGGCATAAGTCATGGTCCATCAATGTTTGAACGTAATAGATATTTAAGCTAAATTTGATATATGCATCACTAGCGTTTTCATTACATCAGCAAAACTAAACTGATATAACGTCACTACTAGCTTCCATACAAGGTATATTATCTATGTATTTTAGGTACCTAATATAAACTTCTTATGAAATAAGATAGATAAAAGAAACTTTGGAGACGAAAAATTTTGTAATTTGAGACATTACGCTGACTGAATACAATACCGCGTTTTGAATGACCGGATTAAGAAAATAAAAACATTTTAAATATATAATTATTCCCCCGAGTAGAAATCTAACCCATAATCATTATGTTTTCAGTCAGAGGTTTCACTGTGCCATGACGTACAATTATATAAATATTTGTTTAATTTGCAATACTTTGAATGAAATATAAAAATTCACTTTTATATTATGAAGCGTGTATCACTTGTAATTTTGAAGTGGGGAGCTAATGGGAGTTTGAGGTGGAAGTTAAATGACGTCAGAGCCCCCCTCAGGGTGGAACGATTCACCATTTTCGCCTGACGCACGATCTTGTTGACTTCACTGAAGTTTCATTAATATGAATACATATTTTTGTGTTATTGGATTATATTATTACGATAATGTTGCATTTTAGTGTAAGTAATAGTTGAAATCTGTCTGAAAGAGAGTAATGGTTGTAGGAAGCAATTCCATTTGAAGGCCTATTTAAGTAATGTACCTATAGGCGATATTTGTGCGTGGTTTGGTATTTCCTACACAAATTCCCCATAATAGGGTAGTTTTATAATACGTAATTGAAAAACAACATTTAATTAACTACCATTAATAAGAGCTATCTTCTTAATTAGACATTAGTATTACAATAAATTAATATAGTCAAACATTTAGGTGCTTTGGTACAAAATAAAATGAATATTTTTTTTTACTTACAAATTAAGTCTATTTAATGAACCTTTGCGATTTCTAAAATATCAAAGCAATTTGTTTAGACTATCGGATTGTTATGACTAAATAATTAGGGAATGTTAATAAAATGTACTAGTTAAAATAGAAAAATTTCTATTTTTAATTTTAAATAATTCTTAATATTGTAATTTTAGTGTTTTTTTTTTTCTATTTATTTCTTACTTTTTTTGCTTCATGATGTATACCGCCCATAGCATAGTAGGCAGAGGGAACCCAGGAACCTAGTATTGAGACATTTCGTTCCTATTAAGACACTTCCGTTCCTCACTTTCCGCCGAATTTTAGAGGCATCGCGTGTTGCTCAACTCAACGTCGCGCTTTCCTCCTTATCAGAGCGAAGAAATTAAAATATTTCATTCCACTGAGTGCGCCATGACGACCTCCGTGTTATTTACTTCAATTATACCTGAATTGTAGCAATTAAGAATTAAAATATAAATTTAATAATATTCTGTATTAATCTACAATAACAAGTCCAATTTAAGCATCTTCATTTGAATCTATATGTAAAATATAATAAAACTCTTTTATTCACGTAAAAATAACACCCTTGTTAAAGAATTACGCAAAAGCTGACTCTGTGCGAAACTATTATTATAATGTAGAGCTTAAGATAAGCTTTTTCACTGATAACAATGATAAATAGAAACGTCAGCGCTTATCATCGTTTATGACGTCATTGTTGAAGTGACAAAGTATTAGTTTTGCGAAAAACTCTAGGGCGTGCGTCAAATAGCCACCTGTTGATCGACGCTGCCCTTGTATGTTAACCTTAACTGGGGCCGCGCTGCGATCGATACCTATGACGTGTGTCCTCATTCATAAATAGGGGGGCGCCTCCACCTCCTCCGCTCGCTTCCTCCCTCCCCATCCCCTAGCGCTGTTCTTGGTAATAGATGGGAAATCATGAATGGCGCGCACACTACTAAGAACCTTATAATATCATCGGTGTGAGTTTTTTTATTTAAAATAAACTCTCGTACATTATTTTTTATTTCAGATGAAATATATTTATAATGAGGCCTTATTTAAAACCGGTTTAATTAGCTGCTTTGACTGTCTTAATCAAGTGGAAAAGTAGAAGGAATTAAATGAGCAGCTCTTATCGACATAATGTTACCATCTTGAGTTGGATGCGCGGCCGCAGACACTGCAGCGTGGGCGCGATGCAATTTGACACGCGCATTGCATTTGCAATACTTGCATTCGCAATCAGTATACTATCAGTGGCGTTGACCCTTCATTGTAGCTTTTTAGATTTTTTCAATATTTTTTTAAAAATCTGATGATAACAAAACGTTTGTGCACAACTAACGTATGGATTACATGCGTAAATAGGTTTTTTCATAGTATAAAATCTACTAATGTATATAACAAAAGTAAGTATTAATGAATTCTTAATAATTATCCCCCCCATTTTTATTTTATATTTATATTTTAATTATAAGCTATCCAACATCAATATTTTATTAATTATATTCAGGTGTGTAAAAATATATTAGACAAATTAATATACAAAAATATATATCAGCCACTCTTGGATTGTCGCTGTGCTTGGTTCATACTAATGTAATCAGCGCTGCGCACGCGTCTCTTATTTACGGCGGATTACGCGTACATTTAAGTTTTATTTCAAAAGTAACATTTTTGATACGGCTTTAACTGAGTCTTATTTAGTAGGTAATTATTAATCCATTGTGAATCGTATTAAACACGATGCCTTTAATAACAACAAAGTCATTAACAAACTAAAACCTATTTCTTTATAGAGTTGTATTATTGTTATAAAACAATACATACAGAATATAAAGAAACATTAATATTAAAACGTAATCCATATATACAGTAGAGAACAAGTGGTAATGTTTAGTTATGTCTGCACAGTCTCAAAGCCCGTTTAACGTCCGTCCATGGCAGTGGCATTGGAGGCAGCAATGAGCAGTGTGTGGCCATGGCAGAGAACTACGTGCCTCTGCCGATCGATGACGTATCCTTGAACCCTGGTGCCCACTGCGCACGCGTCCTGCCAACGCGGACGTCATACCGTGCCCATGGCCACGAAAATCGCACAGAGAACCCCCATCCCTCACCCTCTGCCACCCTCGCCTCCCTCTCATTCATACTGCGGTGTCGCTTTGCTGGTATCCTCAACTCTGCCATTTCATATCGATTGTGACCTTTGCGAAGAAACCTGTTGAATGGTAAATGTTTTTGCCTAATTTGTTATTAATCATTTTCATAAGCTACTTTAAGCCTGTACAAAACACCGAAAACAATAGCTTTAAATTAGGAATTTTGATTTTTAATTTCGTATTTAAATTAAATTGAGAATGCATGTAAATATAGTATATGAAGCTATATCATATAGATTTGTGTAACGATACTTTACATCTATCTTTTCGTATATTGTTAATACGTGGTTGTGGTATAGTAGGTCGACATTGAGGCAGCTCGCGACCACGCAGGGCCCTGTATGAATGAACTTACCGTGGGCGAGCAGCGTGGCCCGTTCATTCATTAGCTCGGAGGCCATTTCTCATGAATAATAACATAACGAAATCTGTTACGCAAATTATAATACAGCTGTTTTAAGCAAATGTCTTTAGTACTTTACTTCACTATTAGATAATATCATAATATATTTTTTAAATATATCATTCGAATATTTCATACTTTTTGTAAAAAATGTATCTATAGGTACTTCAATACGCTAGTTTTCTACGATTACTGTGTACGAGAAAACTTAAAAAATATTTCCGTATTTTTAATATAGACCTGTATATATAATTATTATAGTAGGCAATCCGCTTTGGCTGAGCAGTTGTTTAGTAAACGGAGCAGCCAGGCGTAGGAGTCAAGGTAAGGCCTGCAGGTTTAAGCGACACGGATTAGAGGCATTGTCTCCGCCAACACACACTAAAGCGGTCGCCGTTGCCAACTTGCCATCTGTCGTAGAATATCTCAGCCCTTGACACATCTTTGTTTTATTTGATTGGTTTATTGGAATATCAAGTAGATGTTACAATAATTATTGAGCATCTTTGACATTGTTAGTATGGTTCGTTGCGAGTCTTATATTTAAAACTGATCTCAGATTGGGTAGGTATATTCAATAAATGACCCTCTCTACGAATGCAGCAGGCAGACAGTCAACCGAGTAGAATGGCGTTGGACTGTGTGGCGCACCACCAACCTTTAAAAAGGACGACCACGACCGCTCTGTCAAGAGTGAAACGACAAAGAAGAAGAATTCAATAAATAAGGATATGCTATAAATTATACTATTTATCTCTACATGTACCTTTTCTCAGCTTCAAACTGTATCTCGCATGTGGCAGGACAGGCTGAGGGAGCCTACATTTAAAACTCTCCATTCCCGACTGAATTCTAGAGGCATTGTGAGTTGAGTGATGAAACTCAACTCCGCGCGTTTGCCTTGCCTCGACACCAGAGTGAAGAAATGAAAATATTAAATATTCATTTCCTTGAGTGCACAGTAATTATTATTCGGAAGGTATTATAGTTTGAAAACTGCTATTTCAAAAAAGTTTTTTTTAAGGAAAATTATGTTTAGGTGATTATATAAAGTGCCTATATAAAGATATACGAAATCAATATTACGAATATTATAATCAAGTTTTATTTTTGAATATTTTATGTAATTTCACTGATCTTAGAGATCTATCATTGAAGTTATGAATTAATCCGAATTAAATTAAACAAAAAAATAAATATAAACACCCAACTAAAACTAAATAATATTATTAGACATTTGAAAGGATTTTAAAGTACTAGGCACTTGCCGGTCGCGACGGTCGCGCCCGCGCCGTCCAATAATTAGATAAACGAGCGTGTGGCGAGGTCCCGACCGCAATTACTAACTGCACTGCTCCCATAAATAATCAGCGATATGGGACGCTTCTCCTGACTCATTTGTAATGTTGGTCAGTAGAGAAAAAGACAGGCCTGGGCCTATGTGTAATAATAATTAATAGAAAAAAATACAAAAGCACAGGCACGCGGGACACAAGCGTGTCGTGTTGAGTTACGTCACTGAAAACGCCAATGCGTCTAGAATTCGGCGGGAAATGGGGAACGGAAGTGTCTTTACAATAGGTTCCGAGGTTCGATCTGCCTATCCTGCTATGTGCAGGACACTACAGCGTTAAACACCAACAATATAAATTATATCATACTTGTTTATAAAGAATTTTGTATCTATAATTATGTAATATTTTGTTGTTGTCAACATTTGAAAAACAAAAACAAGTCTTTATAATTTCTCGTGTCGTCTAATTCAACTAGCGATCATTCACGGCCGGGGCCTTGTTCGCGTTCATCAATTAGAATATCCGCTTTTTTTCTATTGCTGCTCATTACATTAGTCTTCCTCGGACCAGAGTGAGTCAAAAGTGAGGGCACGCGACTGAGATGACGTTAATTAATTAAATGCATAATGGACACTTACTCGAGTGGCTAGCAACGGACGTCTCACATGTTTAAAGCATGTTTTATTCATGGAATATTGAGTAAGAGAAACTAAAAGGGGTATTACTTAACATTATAATTATGTTTTTAATTAAACAATGTTTAAAAATACTAAGAACAACACTGACACTGAGAAACTCAAATGGTACAATAGTAGAACGTATATCTATGCTATGTTGATCGATTTAAATCACAAAATTATCGTTTTTATTTTTTAATATGGACGTTCTCACGCATCTTCTGATGTGGTGCACTTTATAATAAAATAGAATCTTAGTCCAATAGGACTGTTTAGATCGGTTAATGTACTTTTAAAAGATTTATTTAATAACAAAGTATATAAAAACTTATCTTTCATTAAATGAACAAAAGCATTTCATATTGAAAAACAATCATTTACTTATTTTGAAGAAGCTACATTAACTTGGTAAGTAGGTCATTGAGGGTTCACAATATACTCGTAAATAATTTTTATTTTTTCTGTATTCTCTAATTTTGTCTATATATAAACAAAATTATTTAAATTCACTGTTAATATTAGTTACAAAATTCATAGTACCATTTATTACAATAAAAAAATAATAAACTTAATAAAATAAAATTAAAAATAATATTTTGTATAGCTATATATTTGGTTTAATACAGTGTAATTAATAGACTCTATATTTTTTTGCCTATAAATATAGCTAACTCAGATTAGTGATTTGAAATAGGATTAGGAGGTTGAAATGTTCGAACCAGAAATGAGTATACAGAATTACCAACTTTAAATAATAGTAGATACAAACCATATATATACATAAATTCTTCGTCATGGAAATAGGTAGTCTTTTTATATATATTCAAAAATACTGAATACACTTCTAGAGTACAAGTATATAAAAAATAAACATAGTTAAAAGAAGAAGGCTAATACACAAAAAAGAAAATATCAGCCCAACAGGTTATCACCAGACAAAAATTTTAATTCTATTTCTACATTTTTGAATAGGTAAAGTAACGTTTTTGAATTTGAAAATTTTAACAAAATTAAAAAATATATTGTTTTCGCTGTTTAAGAAAAAAATAAATGAGGCAATCGTTGGAACGTAGTGTCGCGTGCAACCGTTTTAGTTTAGAAAAATAGGGCGATTGCATAAAATTTTAAATGAGTCAAATTTTGGCTCTTATCCAGTTTTGCCGCACATTCTTTAAAGTATTCTGTTATAAACTAAAATTATTTCTTAATAGTCCTCTAAAAAAATATCACAACACAAAAGAGTGATCAGTATCTAAGACTTAAAAAAAGAAAAGAAAGTATTACTTAAAAAAAATGCTATCACATTTTCTAAGCTTTTACCAAAATATTATATTAAAATATAATATATCATAATTTACTTTATTTTATAGTCTTTACAATATTTGTAATATTCCAATATCATAGTCACAAAAACGAATAAACTGCATAATTGCATTAAATGATCATAATATTTTACTAAAATTAGAAGCTTTTTTTATAAGTAATTGGTTCAAGAAGATGTTGATATAAGTTCATATTGTGTAAAACTTGTTTTTTAAGACAGAAGCCATTTGTTTAAAGTTGTCACGTAATCGGGACGCAGGATTCTCGCACTCGATGGAATGTGAATGGAGATTGGCATCATATATAATTTTTGATATTCATGGTATTTTTTTTATTCTACTCCTTCTTTTTGTGTATATTTTTTAGGTAAATTGGTGCTACAAAGACACAAATGCAAATTTATAATGTTATTTATTGAAGATTTTGGCTAATACTTTTTAATAGTTTAAAGAAAAGCTAAAAAGTAAAGCTAGAACCGGCTCAAAAAGACTGTGGCTTTGCGGTGAATATCTAATGTGATCTAAATTTATCTATTTACTTTTAATGTACTAAAAATAATGACAATATGGTAAATGTTAGTCTCATGTCCTATGACAACTACTCAAGACTAGAAATAACCATAAGAAAATATTTTCTAAGCATAATATTTTCACTCTCTTATTCTAAAAGTTAGACCTTTTACCAAAACCTTCCCGGGTTCAAGTTTCCGAAAAGGCATTTGCATTTGTTCTGCAAGGTGAGTCGGCACATGACTGGCACTTCGTAATTTTTTTGACAAGAAAAACGAAACTAAAACTTACCAGTGGTCAGCAAGACGCTGGCTACTGGTATGTTTCACGTCATTATTAATGTTTGTTATTATTTTTTTACCTTCACGCTGTAACCCGCGCATAGCAGGGTAAGGATAAGGGAGTTTGCCTCTTTACCAGAGCAAGAAAGTAATACGTAAAGTAACCAATGCTTGCTAATACGGAACCTTTAATCAGCGAATTCTGTTCGCACTTGAGCACTTTTTACCATTTTCATTTCATCAATGGGATCTACATAATTTTAGCAAGACAAACGCGTTTACGAAACACAAATGACTTTAAAGCGGTAATATTCAACTAACATCTTCCGGTCTGACAGATGGAAGAGATTGCGAACTGACGTGAATTTTTTATGGTCTTTTTGATTTCCAGAAGCCGTTTAGTCTACGTTTCTTGAATTTTATATAACATGAGTCAATGCCAGACTTGTGAATATTAGGTAGATTGAGAAGGTTCCATTGTTTCCATAGAAGGGTAAACTTGTTATAACCAAACCCTAATTATGGTTAGTAAAAACAATGTTTTATAGCGCAGTCAATCGCTCGGATCGGAGTCGCCTGAGTCAGCTGTAATCGATACACTGTAATTGCGGAGCATGTACTCGTATCGGGTGAGACAATGACGTTGGCGGGCAAGAGTAGATCGTATCGTTCGCAGTTACATGCGTTTAAGTAATTGCGGGAACCGCCATTGTTAACCGGTCGACACAAATTGGGCATTAGCTATAATTTATTGACTTTTAAATCAACTCGTATTGTCGTTGCGTCTATTTGAATATTTTAGCGTGTGGGCTCGATAGGCCCTAATGATAGCAATTGTTCTTCATCACTGACCACGGTGCAGGTGCGCCAGTATATACATCTCATGACCAAATATTTCAAATTATATATGATTAACGAAATTTTATTTAAAAAGGGAAAAACTGAAAAAGACGTGTCCTTTTTAAAAATAAAGTATATGAATAAAGTTAGCATTCGTTTGATAAATACTAGATTGTCAATTTATGTAGAGTGACGTGAGACGGCGCGGGCCTCTCAAAGGCACGTCCGTGGCCCCGAGTGCGCAGCGGGACGTTCAAAGCTTCTGCAGCTATCTAGTATCTAAGCTTCCAAGGTGTAATGGCCTACCGTGGGCACCTCTGTCGAGCCGCTGTCCCCGGTGTGACGGTTGCAGCGTAGGTTGCACCATTTTTGACACACATAACATGAGTAACAGAGGAATTGTTTACGTGATGTTTTTATCAGATCATTTTTGCGTGACGCTTGGGTGCGCCGTTTTAAAACATTGTTTTTTTATATATAAATATGTAATTTGTGTATAGAAGATAAGAATTCAATATATTTTTGCGTATATACTACGCAGAGCGCACAAGAACTCTTTTTCTAAATTTCACTTCAGCGTAATTATGTTATAATAAAGATATTTCTCAAGTGTTTTTAGACATAGTAATGGATTCTGCCACACAATACGCATTGAAACGAAACGTAAGAAAATTCTTTACTATCTTCACTGCAAGGTGGCCGACACATCTTACATACTCGTAATGTGAAAAATAAAAAAATAAACGTTAAACAACAGATCTTATTTGAGACTAGGTATTGGTAGCTAAAATTATTCGCACGACTGTTATCTGAAAAAAACATTTTCACCGTTATAATGCCTGCTTTCAACGCCCAATCATAGACGTAGCTTTTATTGACTCCGCCCCTCTACATATAATGAAGATATCTAGAATAGAACTATCACTATAAAATAATAGAAACGAAATAATAGAAAGATATATATTATTTCTTCTAGATTGTTCGTTCGTTTTAATTCATGGAATCTTCTTTAAATTACATGTTGTATTTGTTTGAATTTAGAAAATAATGGTTTCACTTTTTATTTTATTTGATAATTTGCATAAACGTTTATGAATTATTAAGCATGAATAAAAAAAGAAATAAAACCGGATTTGTACAAAAAAAAATATAAGCAGCATTCAGTTTCTTTTTAATACTGAAATAGGCTTGCGTTTAATCGCATTAAGCTTAACAAACTTTCACCGAAACAGGGAGGAAACTGGGGACCAAAGTCGGGAATTTCCTTTGTCTAAAAAGTGTGAAACTGCTTTTAAAATTAAAATAGTAGGTATTATCTGTCTGTCTGTAGCATCGTAGCTATTCGAAAGGTGATTTAATCTTTAGTGTTCTTTACTTTGATTCATAAAAATATGTTCAGTCCTTTGAAGATTATCATCTCTTTTCTAGTTGATGAAAAGATAGCATTTTATTTATTTTTTATGGTTATTTGTGGTGGGGGGTTGTGATTTTTATTGAATTTGCAGATACTGTATTAATTATTACCTAATATATCATTAATATTTTATTGTGTTTAATTTTATTAAACACTTCAGGGCTTTTATTAGACTAGTGTTTTTCCAGAACTCTACTCTTAGGCAATGAACGTCTTAATATAGTATGTGGTCTCTTAGAGAAACTTTCGTTGAGTTTCTAGTTCCGAACCGAAGCACATCTAGAGTTTTCACCTCCCATTCTACAAGATATCTGGCGGTAGCTTTGTAAATTAATTTTCACAAATATCTCCCCATTTAATAAACAGGTCATTATTATTAAACTAAGAAAATGATATAAAAACATAATATTATGCCTATAACATTATCATTAAATATGTCACTTAATTCTTACTTCGACGTGTTGAATATCCACGTGAATAAGATTGTTAAGTAAGTATGAAGTGCCTTCGTCAACAGCCGTTATTCAAATATTTGTTTGTTTTATAAATTTGCAAGTTTTTAACAGAACTTTTTTATTAAGATCACACTGTCTGTGCCAAAAAATATTCTAAAATTTCTTATCTCTTCAAATTTGCGAAGTGGTTACGAGCAATGTATCAGAACAATTAATCTTAAAGCATTTTGTCACAAATTACGTGCGTGCGTTGCTTAAATAATTTCGCTTATTTTTATTTAAAACTGTTGTTTCTTGGATTTTTAATAGATTAACAAAAAAGATTTGAGCATATTCTAGGAACCAGGTTAACTTGCAGGGATCTTATTGTTATTGTTGATGTGACCTTCTTCCAGTATCTTCGATTCTGTGTTCTCAATGCTCAACCGACGTTGGAAAGAAATATATCAACGTGTCCAAGCTACCTGGTCTAGCATATCATATCACAGCTCTACTGGACTCTATATTATTTACTCTTTTTTGTGGGTATCTAAGTTTTGCTGCTATATAGCGGTATTGCTATATATACGGCAGTATTGCTTTACGGCGTTGTGTCACATAATGTGGGTACTTAGCATAGGTGAAATCCCAGTCCGCTCGACGGCCGCAAGCCGAGGTTCGAGTTCCGCAGGGGACGCCCTTACAGTGTTGGACTTCCTCACAGGCAGCCACTTAGTGCTTGCATTTCTTCAGGGACAGAGTACGCTCTTCCCTACCCAACCGGTGTCGCTGTAAAAGCCAATAGGGCTAACAGCATTAACCTCATGTTCGAAAAAAAAAAAAAATGTGGGGATCAACAATGTGAGGCAGAGCGACGTTAGTCCTGCTACTGGTCAAAATATGCATTTCTAAACTTATTTCATAATTGCATGGTGGTGCTATGTCCTTCCAAATATCTGAGACAAGCACACTATGGTACAATATATTATTGTCGTCGAACAGAACTCTATATAGAGGCCAGTCGTGGCGCAGGGGCACAAGGTATAAATGGACTGTAAATGCGGCTGGTTGTGGGTTCGTTAACTCGAGCACTCGACGAGACGAATATTTATTTAAATTTATATGTCCACTTCTTCGCTCTGGTGTCGAGGCCAAGCGCGGCTTACCGATCCGCTACTCAACAGGTAATGCCTCCAGAATTCGGCGAAAAGGGGGGAATGGAGTGAGACTAAGTTCCCTCTCTCTGCCTCATCCTCGCTGTATCAACAGTAGGGTGCTGTATGCGGGATACAGCGTGAAGCTGATTTGATTTTTTGAATTATATTATTGATATGATATTAAAAGCTACATATTTCATATGCTTAATATGTACAGTAAGTTGCATATTGAGAACACTTTTGTAGTATAATGAACGACAAGTGCGAGTTGAATTCATATTAAAAAATAATTTACGTGTGGGTATTGGTGCTAACCAGATGTAGGTACTGGTGGTAGGAAGTCATAATGTATTGTGTAAGAAGGTAATTATGCATTTGACAAAAATCTGATTTATTATGTTGAAAATAGATAAAACTGTTGTAAACGAACACGATTTTTAGAGATCCATAAACATATTTAGGTTTTTTTTTCTTATAGGTTGCATACAGGCACTTTTGTATGTCTTAAATATAAATAAGAATTGCAATGTTTTCTAATATCAGGGCAACTTGATAGTGTTTTGTCACAGGCACAGCCGATTAACGCCGTCCGGTCCAGATAACGATGAACGGAATGCTGATCAAAATTTTACAATCTCGTTCGCTTCGTCGGTGCCGCTGACATAAAATTCTCTATTCATTAAATCATTTTTGTATGAAACATCAATTATAACAATGATTTAAATTAGTTAACTACTAGTTGACTAATTTAAATCATTGTATGATTATAAAAAATAACAAAATATTCTGCTAAAAACACTAAAGCGTGTTTTTGGGTATTTTAGGCGAATAGAGTCAGATAGTGTTTATTTTATAGTAATTTCTATATTATGTACTGGTTAGTTTATATACTTGTAAGTTTTGCATTAAAATCCACGCAGCATTCATACAGTCCTGTTAGTATCATAAACACAGTGAAAAAATATAAAAAATAGAGCAAGGCATTTATGTGTATGTTAATTGGTATATTGTTCCAAGGCGATGTACACTCGATAGTTTTGAGTTCGATGTTCATATGTCGCGAAGTCGTTAAACAAAGTGCTGACTGCTGACAAGAAATGTCTTTAAAATGTACAGTAAATGGATAACGATTGGGACATAAGATTAATGCAGGGAAATATTTGCAAGTAAATGCAAATTTTTTTTCATCACGTCTTTATACGATTTCGAAATATACATACATATTTATACGAAATATACATATATATAATATTACGTATAGGTACCTTAGTAGTCTTATAATAATTGCTATTTCTAATCATAAGCTTAATGTTTAAAGACTTATGTCATCACATTGTTTATAGATCCTATAACACTGTAGATTGTATACATGTATATATTTTGAAAGTAAAATATATATAAGTATGACATCTAGTTTAGGTATTAGCTTTCCCCATAGATGCTCACCGGGAGTGGTCGGCGTAAAATAGAGCGCGAACAAGTCGTCGACGGAGGCGGTCGTGGAGGTGGCCGTCACCGAGGCGTGCGCGGGCGACTGCGTGTAGGGCATGGGCTGCGCGAGCGGCGGCGGCGGCCCGCCGTAGTGCAGTCCGCTCGGGCCCGCCTCCACCAGTAGCTGCATGTGCGAGATGTCCACGAACTCGTCGCCGTCGCCGCGGCCGCCCAGCTCCTCGTCCTCCGGCCGTCGCATCGCGAGCACAGAGAGCATCGCACGAGCGCATCCCCGCACCGCGCACCATACACCACACACCACGCACCACGCGCACCACGCACCACGCGCACCACGCGCACCACGGCGCTAAACTAACTTACTTAATTAGTGTCCTACGAATCTAACGAATTGACGTGATCACAGAACATTACGTATAGCTTGTATACAGGAAACTACAAATATGCGGCACGGTAATCACTGAAGGGTCACGAGCGTCTACTGATAAATGAACACAGATTTCGCACGCGGAGAGTGTCGTCGCGCGTCGAGCGCCGCATCCTCGACTGAGGCGCGCTGGCGGCGGCGAGGGCGTGCGGCGCCGCCCCCGTGCGAGCGGAGCCCTGTCAGTGGACGCAGCGGGCCGCCCGAGGTCGGCGCTCATTCACGACGGCCGCGTTAATGGCGGGCGGCGTGCGCCCTCGGCACCGGCAGCCGGCGTCGCCCACGTGCGCGAGAAACTGGCGCGGCGTCGCGGCGGCGAAGGGAGTAGTGACTGCTAGCGGGGCCGGCCGCGGAGGCTCGCCGTGCACGCGTCACGCGACTTCTCTCCTGCCGCCGCTTTCTCCGCGTTGACTCACGCTCCACTTTCGTACGCTACGCGCGCGCCGGCACCGCCGATACCGCCGACACCACCGACACCGCCGCCGGCTCTCGGATACCGTTTTGGCGATGCCACAATTAGCCGCGTGCCACGCGCTCCCGTGACGTAGCGGCCCGGATGAGATACTCGCGGAGTTACGTAGCTCTGATAAATCATTGACTCGGCTATTAATATTGCTCTGGTCATATTGGAAACGACGTAACAATTATGACTATGTACATTATGAGATTAGGGCTTATTATATTTAACATACGCTTTTACGATATTTAATAATTAATAAAAAACTACCTTTACAGTACCTTATAAAATACCTACCGTACCTAGTTAGAAGTAGGTACCTAATATTATGATTTATTCTATGATTAAGGACCACATAAATAAATCCTTTTTGAAATAATCTTTATAGTATATTTTGTTTTAAAAGTTAAGTAAATTTCCTTTTCTTCCTTTGGAGTAGACGGATAAGTGACCTTCACAAAGGTTGTGAACTGTTTAGGCGTTGCCATGACAACCAGCTGTTGATCCGCGAGAGCGCAAATGTCAAAGAGCACGAGTGGGCGCCTCGTGAATTGCTCTTTTGGGAACAGCTACATACACACCCAATAATATTGATAAATATTGTATTTTATTGTAGTATATTATAATAAAATATTTGCATTGAATGTTTAATGCAAATTAAAGGCTTTTCCTGCCCTTGTCAGACAAAATCTAACAAGTAGCTTATTAATTATACTAATTAAATCGTACCCCGCTTATTTTAATATCTAAATGTTACTTATGTTAGAACATAGTATAAACAATACCGACACACTAGTTCTTTATAAAAGATGACCAAATTCAGCTAAATACATAAATTAATATTTATGTTTTCTTTTTCTTAATTATTTATAAAATAAATGTTTTTTAGAAGGCACACCCACTTGTACGGAAATTTATTTTACGTGAATTCTAAATCAGCATGTTCTGTAAATTCTAAATCTTTATTATAATCCACTAATATTATTTACACACACGATGCAAATATAGCTGTAAATGTAGATAGATATATTTATAGATTACTAAAACAAATTACGAAAGTCGTTTCTATATTGTGAGTAAAATATGCCTACGCTTGTCCGGCGCCTACGATAGATTATGTACAGCGAAAGGTTAAGGGAAAATGTGCCACTTATAGCTTTATCATATTAGGGAAAAGTGAATTAATTAGTTTATATACCTAATTACTTTTTTATCGTTTTTTTAAACAAATGATAAGTAAAAAGATTATAATTTTAGGTATTTCAATTTTAAACCTACCCTGTACCTATTAGAATATTTTATATTCTAATAGGTACCGGAACCATTATATTTTTTTACACATTGAACTCTACACGAAATTTTTACTAACTAAGTATACAAAAACGTCAAGAACGTTTCGTACGTAATAAGCAGAGTAAATTGTTAGGAGAGCAATATTTGTTTGTCATTTGTATCTATTTGAAGCTTACAAGTTCCAGTATCTTATATAACGAGTTCACACGTTTCAAGTAATGAGTAGACACGTAAATTAAAGCTAAGGTCAAAATACCTTCGTAACGACGCACATATTGGTAAAAACTGATTTATTTCAAAATAGAGGTATATTAGCATGTTTTTTTCCAGTTTCAGNAACTTGTACGGAAATTTATTTTACGTGAATTCTAAATCTGCATGTTCTGTAAATTCTAAATCTTTATTATAATCCAGTAATATTATTTACACACACGATAAAAATATAGCTATAAATGTACATATATTTATAGATTACTAAAACAAATTACGAAAGTCGTTTCTATATTGTGAGTAAAATATGCCTACGCTTGTCCGGCGCCTACGATAGATTATGTACAGCGAAAGGTTAAGGGAAAATGTGCCACTTATAGCTTTATTATATTAGGGAAAAGTGAATTAATTAGTTTATATATCTAATTACTTTTTTATCATTAGATATACTTAAACCCAGTCCAGTCCAGTTTTGTCTGTGTCCTTAGAATAGGATCACCCTGGTACTGATGGTGCGTAAGAGGCGACTAAAGTATCTGTAGGAGAGTCACGTCGCCAGCAATGGCAACACGCATGGGCAGACTTCACCTTACTACCACCCCCACCATTTAAAACCACCGTTTTTCGCAATAGGTTATGCCGGACTCCAGCGCCCAACCTCCACTTCCTGGAATATGATTGTGGCACTAAGAGATTCACTTCCTCAAACTCAGGCCGCTCTTCAAATTCTAGGGAGGGCACAGTACCGCGCTACAGATAAGGAGTTCTTTTAAACAAATGATAAGTAAAAAGATTTAATTTTAAACATAAAATATTCTAATAGGTACCGGAACCATTATATTTTTTTACACATTGAACTCTACACGAAATTTTTACTAACTAAGTATACAAAAACGTCAAGAACGTTTCGTGTGTAATAAGCATAGTAAATTGTTAGGAGAGCAATATTTGTTTGTCATTTGTATCTATTTGAAGCTTACAAGTTCCAGTATCTTAAATAACGAGTTCACATGTTTCAAGTAATGAGTATACTCGTACACGTAAATTAAAGCTAAGGTCGAAATACCTTCGTAACGACGCACATATTGGAAAAAACTGATTTATTTCGAAATAGAGGTTTTTTTAGCATATTTCATATATTTTTTTCAGCTTCATGCTGTATCCCGCATGTAGCAAGATAAGCAGAGGAAGCCTAGTGGTAAGACGCTCTGCTCAACATTTTTCGCCTAATTCTGCAGGCATTGTGTTTTGAGTGGCGGAACTAAACGCCGCGTTTTGCCTAGACACTAGAGCGAAGAAATGAAAATATTTATAATTTATTTTCTCAAGTGGGAATCGAGCCCACACCCTGTCGCGTTGACAGTCACACGCTTGTGCTACGCCTCGACTGGCCTCCATTCTGTCTATTTCTTTTTTTTTTTTTTATAGAAAAAGAACAAGGCAAACGAGCGTTCGGGTCACCTGATGATGATCACCGCCGCCCACGGCCCCGTGCAGCACCAGAGGAGCTACAGGTGCGTTGCCGAGACGACGCGCTTTTTGAAGGTACCCATATCGCAGCGTATTATAATGAGAAAAAAGCTAATAACTGATATTAGCAAATTGAACAATGTGTTTTGAGTGCCTTTCGTAAAAAAACCAATTATGACGAATAATTCTACACTTGTATAGAATTATTTGTTTTAGTAGATTTATTTTCAGGCTACACACGACATGGATGTCAGCGGCATTACATAGGTTTGGGGGCGGCTGACGCATTCGTTCTCACACTTTCGTCAGCTTTCTGTCACTAACAATGACGTCTCTCGTTTCATAATATCCTATTTAGATAATAAACGTTGATAAAAACATATTGAGATCCAATTTGATTAAATGTAAAATTAGTCTATTTATAATTTTTATTTGTGTTCGGTAATTTGAATCGCAAGTTGTAGTAGATATTAAATGTACTTAACTCTGGTGATGATTCGTTTGTTATGAAAGTAATATAAAAAAAATCAGCTTCATGGTGTATCCCGCACACAGCAGGGTAGGCAGAAGGAACCTAGTGTTAAGACACTCCGTTCCCCACTTTCTGCCGAATTTTGGAGGCATTGCGTGTTGAGGGGTAGAACTCAAAGGCCTCGCTTTTGTCTCGACAGGAGAGCGAAGAAATGAAAATATAAACGTAAATAAATATATGAAATATATGAAAGTAATATAACTTCCTTATTATCCTAATTTTGTGTTGATTTTTGTCATATAGTGTTATAAACTGTGTATTATTTTACTGACTACCTGTGTATTATTTTATTTCATAAATTAATTTTACGAAGGTTGCAGTAACAACTGCCTATCCATATTTTATTCTAATAGAAGAATATTCTAGTTAGTTTTCCTTTATGAATATAACATATATTGCTTACAAAAAATAAAAATAAAATCATAATATATAGAAACTCTTTTTAATAAAATAAATAATAATTTTACAGATGTAAAAGATTTGTAACAGATCCGCGTCTTAGGACGCTGCGGGGGCGAATAGGAAGACTGACATATAAGGCAATGCCGTGAGGCTACGTCACCGCTCGATTAACTACCGATCTCTTGTTTGACTTTTAAACGAAAAAAACATTTGCTATCTGCATGTACTTATATAGGCAAACTGAAACAGACCAGCCCGACCTTATTAGGTAAGGAAAATCAATTTCAACTTGCCGAATTAGTCACGTCTTTATATACCTAGAGGTATAATAAGAAATGGATGCTTGTAATTGGTAGGTTATACTTTTAATATACCTACGTTAGTTTCATTTATTGTGGCTATTATTTTGGAATAAATATTTATACATAGGAAGTCGTGGCGCAAGGGCGCAAGCGTACAACTATAAACGCAACAGACGTAGGTTCGATTCGAAATGAAATATTTAACATTTTTATTTCCTTGCTCTGGTGTTGAGGCAATGCTCGTCGTTGAGTTTCAAAGGATTCTTAAAGATTTCACTGAAAATGGGGACCAGAAGTGCTATAATAGGAGTTGAGTCTTAACTCTATGTTTCCAAATTTCCTTTCCCTACTGCTGCTATGTTTTTGAATGTAATAAATATTACTTGATACACGTACTACATAAAATATTTGTTAACTCTAATTTTTTATCATTTTAAGAGAACAACATAAATACAATGAACGCCACACAACTTGAAATGTTTCTCCAAACGTAATATCCTATATCTTATAAAACAAAGTCGCTTTTCGTGTCTGTCTGTTGTTTCTAACTCTTCTTCTTCTAANTACTTATATAGGCAAACTGAAACAGACCAGCCCGACCTTATTAGGTAAGGAAAATCAATTTCAACTTGCCGAATTAGTCACGTCTGTATATACCTAGAGGTATTAAAAGAAGTGGATGCTTGTAATTGGTAGGTTATACTTTTAATATACCTACGTTAGTTTCATTTATTGGGATTATTATTTTAAATAAATATTTATACATAGGAAGTCGTGGCGCAGGGGCGCAAGCGTACAACTATAAACGCAACAGGTTGTAGGTTCGAGGAAATGGCATAGCGATAACATTTTTATTTTCTTGCTCTGGTAATAAGGTAAAACGCGACGTTGAGCTTTAAACGATTCTTAAAGATTTCACTGAAAATGGGGACCAGAAGTGCTATAATAGGAGTAGAGTCTTAACACTATGTTTCCAAATTCCCTTTCCCTACTGCTGCTATGTTTTTGAATGTAATAAATATTACTTGATACACATACTACATAAAATATTTGGCAACTCTAATTTTTTATCATTTTAAGAGAACAACATATATACAATAAACGCCACACAACTTGAAATGTTTCTCCAAACGTAATATATTACTTAAAACTATTTAAACACAGGTGTACCCTATTAAACAGACATAATATTATGGCAAGGATAACGCGGCCATTTAATTTGTGCTTGCGGGTAATTAACAACTAGGCGGGTTCGATTATTCTCCACAATGCAGAGCTGCTATCAATTACTATGACAGTATACATGCACCGTGAATAATAAACTTACCTATGTACAATGTTAATGTTCCAAACGGATTTAGTTATGAATTACTAAATTTATTTAAATAATGGAAACTTGTCAGCCTCAGTAAATGGTAATGTTCTCGGATGCAAAATAAATAATTTATTAAAATTATTGATGGAAATCAATCATATTCGTATATAACAGCTGTGAGATGATGATGATCGTTACAATTTTTGATTTCGTAAGCTTTGTGTTTTATTTAAATATGCATTTTATATTGTATAACAAATACTATATTTTTTTATATTTATCAGGAAAATATATGCATATACATATGTAGGTCATGTAATTGGTCATAGATATACCAATGTAAAGTTTATGTTGATTTTGAGATCCTCCTAAATATATTCCCCTAATCGCTTTTCAGTGGAAAAAAAACTTATACATTCTAAATATTTCAAAAGCACTTAGATAATTTTACGACAACGTATATCAAATTAAACGAAAAAATGTTGATATTTATAAAATGTATCAATAAGTCAATAAGACTTATTTCAAAATACAGCATGTATTTTAAAATAAGACTTGATCATACATTTTATAAATAAAACGCAATATCTAAAAATAACTATTTACATACTCAATTACAATCACTAATACAATCCACCGCGCAAATCTCTTTTATAGACATGGAGATACGCGGTGTTCGCTTACAATAAAACAATAATAGAGCAATCTGCATTCACTGCTGTTCGTAGGAGCAATTTGGCGTCATGCAAGGCAACAGGAAATGTTGTTACAATTGTTCGCGAGGCCGGGGTTCGATTCCCGACAAACATAAATTGTTAGCCTGCCGAAGGATTGCGGTCCGTATTAGAGCATGCATACTGAATGTAAATGGATAGGTGCTGTTGAAATCTATGTGGCGTTCTTCTGTGACTATAGCACTATATAAATAGGTATCAAGTTCATGTACATATAGCTGTAAGATTTAAAATATGTAACTATAGGTTTACTTAAGAAAAACAATGAAAGTTTCTTTATTCCGTATCTCGCATATGCATAGCAGGGTAGGCAGAGGGAACCTAGTCTTAAAAAACATGCTTGCATGAAACTGAAAAAATATATATTGAAAGCACTGTAAGAGGTAATTTGTATTTACATTTCATAATTTACAATCAATCAAATCGAAATACCAACATCCGAAACACAATTAAAAACTAGCAACCCATAAAATCAGTCGCGGCACTATAAATAAAGAGTAAAAGCTCCAGACTACCGCGAGCGCGAGTTCGATATGACGTTGATTTATTGATTCAAATTGTGTATTTTTCTCCGTCAGCCTCTCGCCGTTTTGGTGTCGATAAGTGCCATTTAACACTTGATATAGTGTCGGTAATTTGTGTCTGTGTTCCGCTTTTCCTTTTTCAATTAGCTTCAAATTTGAGTCGTTGTGTAACTACAGTAATTGGTTACTCAATTTAGATATAAAAAACTTAAGAAATATACGTAATAAAATAAAGTACAATAGAATATATGATAAAAATACATATTTTAGTTGGTTACATATGCATACGTATAAGATGTTTGGCGGACGCCGGAGCGGAGGTCAAGAGCCAGGAGGTGGTAAGAGTGGATCGCGTAACGAGCTTACTACGCCCGCGGGTACATTGTAATTGTACTGAAGCACTAGCTCTTACAAATTCATAGCCTTGCACGCGAATTTCGATGATCTCTCCTTAGTGGGCATGTGAAAATTATAGCTTCGGAGAGAAAGCGTGTAGCTGTCGTTGTTATTAATTTTGTTTGATGGAACACCAATAATATAATATTTATATAGTACATTGTAAAATTGTTTCACTCTAATGCTGTGAATAACTATAGCATGGGATGTGTGTAAAATACTTAATTTTATAGTAGCTAAGTAATATTATTTAATTTTTTTTATAAATTAGTTCATTTTGTTAAATGATTTCAACTTTTCTTAAAGAGCTTCTTATATTAAACTAAATAGTTTCGCTCCTGTTTGCTGTGGCCACCATACGGATAAAAACTGATTAAGTGTGAGTCGGATTCGTCCACCGAGGGTTCCGTAACAATATTAAGATTGTAGGTCAACAGGAAGTACTACTAATAAAAGTTGATGCTGTTGATTTTTGACTGAAATCGAAATTATGGCCGAAACTAGATTTTTTGGCTAAAACTCGCCAAAACCGAAATAAAACTTTGCATCGGTCACTAGTTGCAAGTTGCAACTCAACACTAACAATATCTTGAGATTACTTGTTGCAAGTTTCAATGACGACGACTGGTAAATGCAAGCATAGCTATATCAAGAATAAGAATCATAAACTCCACACAAACAAAGATGCGGGCGGTAACCAGTATGGTATAAATTTCATTAATATAATTTAAATATTAAATGTTTTTTTATGCTACAATTTCCATTACCAGCACTAATGCACTTCAAAATAAGTGCTAGCTGCATAAAGAAATCATGACATAGATTTTGTATGTATCAGCTTTCTCAACTCAGCATGTTCAAATGGTTATAGTTACTCAAATGTAAACGATACTTTAAGTTGTATTCGTATGTGTCGCCACGCAGTAGGCGATACTCTTAATATACATTCTAATCGCCATCTTCAACGCCTGCTCTAACCTCTACTTACTTTTAATATCGATATCCAGTGTTATTAAGCAAGATTCCACATAATTTATACAATTTTTATTATGAGATATTAATGAAATGGTTAAACACTGTTATGAATTTACTGTATCGTATTACATATGATTACGGGTCCCTTAACACCAAATAGTTATAAATATTTTATTTGAATGCCTTGTCTTTGAATAACGAATTATTGATATTTTAAGTATTTTTTATCACATGAGCCAATCCTACTAATAAATTTTGTCCAGAGTAGATTTTCATGCATACAAAATCAATAACAATGTCAGTATTTATGAACATATATTAAAGAATCCCATCTATCATAGATTATGAGTATAACTATTATGGAATATTTCATAGTACCAGTGACAATGAGCGAAATGGAGTCAAAGAGTGCGTTGGTGCGGGGCACGATGACATTGGTTCTTTATAGCCAGCGATGCTATCCGCGCAGCTTGACTTTGTTTTTACGACACCATAACCTCCACTATTTATGGAGTGTATTTAGCATAGGGCCGAATCACTATTCCTTCCGTAGGGCCCAATACTTGTAAGCGACGGAGGTGCGCGCTCGCGATCGTTGTGCCTGGTGTCTCCGCGTGGGACGCCCTACTGCCTATCGTACACAGTATCAATAAATTGCACTTGCGTCCGTCGTGTCGTACAAATAAAAGAATCATAGTACTACGTCCTATCGACGAAAGGTCTAAATAAATTTGAATATGTACTTATTTGTTGTTCGCTTTTGTAGATATCATCATCGAGCTTGAATCGAGAGAGAATAAAACTTACGGTGATATAATATTTCAATATCGTTATATGGCGTCGTGTCACGAACGTTCATTTGTATGAAAATAATAAGCGCATAAATTGATTCTTTAGAGACGTTACAATATTTGCATAAGGTTTATTTTTATTATCGAATAACAATCGAGTATCGAGGCATAACGAGCAATTACGATTTGGCTGTCCATGTGGTTGTTTTGGTATTAATTAAATAAATCAGCTTCACGATGTATCCCGCATACAGCAGAGTAGATAGAGGGAACCATGTTAATACACTCAGTTCCCCATTTTCCGCCGAATTTTGAAGGCAGTGCATGTTGAGTGGAGGAACTCAACGCCGCGCTTTGCCTCGACATTACAGCGAAGAAAAGAAAATATACATTTAAATAAGTATTTCGCTTCCTCGTGGGGGGCTCGAACCTACAGCTGTCGATAACAGTCACACACTTGGGCCTCTGCGACACGGCGGGCCCCTTATTGATGATATTAATTAAATCAGCCATATATCGAAGTCGTGCAATGTTGTGACTTATTAATATCCACATGCATCAAAAGGAGAGTCACGCCCTCTCGCGAACCTGTTGAACATAAAGGATGTCCAGGTGGCGGATTGAATAGCCCCCATTAGAAGCCATTATATGCCAATAAATAATGCAAGAGACGCACAGGCTATCGGTCCTAGACTGAGGTTGTATCGTAATTCAACTTAATGTTATAGATCTCAGTAATACATAGTTTCTAGACATTGTAGATATAACCGACTAAGTTTATTTATATGTATAATATAGTTTCGTTGTATAATGTATAATGTCTAATAATTATGTCATGTCAAACTACTTATAAACGAAATTTAAAAATTTAGATTGACACTGTCGTAGCACAAGTGGGAGGAATTTGGTTTTGTATAATTTTCTTTCTTATTTTGTATAGTTTTGGATTCAACGTTTGTGTTTAGTGAGGTATTTTGTAAAAGAAATTTAGACAGAAATTGTTAAATCATAGAGGTTTCCAATTGTCTGTGACGACCCACATTATCATTCAACAACATTGTTATCATTTAACAGCTAATGGCGCCAATTAATTTTCCCCGACGACGCTTGAAAAACGTCCCTAATTACGTACTATATTACCATCATATTATCTCGTTCATATTTTTCAATGAAAACTATTTATAAATGTATCTAAATATAAATAAATTCTATTATCCTGGTGTCGAATCCAATTATATCTATACTTGAAATTTTAATATTCATCGTCAAAATTCGGAGAGATTATTATTTATGGAGTACTTACTTTACTATTTATAGCCACACGGAAATTGGAAAAATCCATGTTTTATTTTAACGCATCTTATTCTTTTTGGGACGTCAGAAAAAAGAAGTAAGCGCGAACAATCCTCAATTTCTATATTCAACCATTTTTAGAGTGTGGCCGAACCCGCTACCACACGTTTTCTTACAGGGACGGAAAATGTAAATAAAAAATCGCTCGAGTCAAAATCAAATTTGCAATCACCTTGCATCATATACTTGTCGACTGCGCCACTTAGTTTACTTTAACTTTTATTTTTATGTACAGAAAATGAAAATATTTTATTAATGAGTAGGAGATTGATTTCTTCTCCTAATCCTGCAATTTGGAGGGCAATGCCAATCGAGCTATTTGAGGACCATTATAATTGCTGTGAGCTTGCTCCCACGGTTAGTTCTCAAGGAATATCAATGACAGTGTGTAGGACATTTGATGTTTTATTAATTAAATTCCTTTTAATTTTGATTCCCTATTTTTAGGTCAATGGAAAGTTTTTACTTCATATCTAAATTCAGAATCTGAGAATACATTAAGTTCTTGGTACGAATCAAAATTGATTCGTATATTTTGAGGTAGTTGTGTCAATTTTATTTACCCTAACATATTATTTACACTATGAACAAAGCATTTATTGTTCTGGAAGCAGAATAAATAGATAGATTGAAATTTCCGTCTTTCGCTTTCTCCGGTTTGTTTGTATTTATATTTTCATGTTGGTACTATAAGATTTACCAATATCACGTAAAGTATTTCGAAAGTATGTTATTTGACGAGTATGTGTTTTATGCAGTTTCTTTTGTTTTTAGTTGAGTTTAAGTTTAAATTATATATTTTTATCTGAATATATTTCTTTCTTATACTACGTACTTCACCTACTTATCTACATCATAATCATTTTTCATATCTCATAAACCATAATTGTCCCTTATTTCATCATATGAAAAACACTTATATTTTATTATCATTTCAAAATATTAATTACGTTTTATTACATATCGTGTTGATAGTGATCGTATGCAACGAGCCTGTCGCCCGCTCTAGCCCCAATTAAACGTAGTAACACATCAAACCAGTTCCGGCGTCCCCGTCCGCGCCCGTGCCCGATTGAGGCAATCGGACCCGTCTCCGTCCGGGCCCGGTTGCCTCCTCTAATCGCACGCATTCATTTGAATCTATTTAGGTAAACGGGCGCAACGGCGCGCTCGCCACAGGAATGTGACGCCACGGCAATTACCTATCACCCGACTAGTTCTCTACAAACTGACTACAAGAAGCTATATTTTTGGAGTAATTCCACCCATATGATAGACAACGATCTAAGATTACACCTTGACTAATACATAAAGCGCATCGGAGCTGGTGTGGTGCGTATAAATTATGGAGTATAGTCGGAGATATTGTGTTTCACGTCCGGCGGGTTAGACATGGGCCGAGGATATCTGCGTGAAAAGGGCGAAATATTGCAGAAATTTCAAACTCGACAGGACAGCATTCGATTCGTCGTGGTGTAGGATTTCATTGCGCTATATCGCGTCAACCTCGCCCGATACAAGGCTCATGAGCTTTTACACCTATACTTTATGCGGGGCGACGTTTATTGATAGTCATTTAATAATGCTAGAATATATTTATTATGGAAAAGTTATTTTTTTACACCATAGTAACGTTAATACTAATAAAAGGAGCTTCTGTTTGTTTACAACTATCCTGGTCTTGGTATTTGGTTTAATCTTACTGAAGATACCTTTAACTACTCAAAGATATTTGAACCCACAATCGACTAATTATCGATTGCTTGATAAACAAACAACGTTACAACTTTATATTCAAGATTTATAAAAGGTAACTCTTCCTTTACATTGTACGAGTATATAATATATACAAAATAGTAGACGTACTTACTGTATTAGAGTTAACTGAGCTTATTTATAAACGCATTTGCAGCTCGCGTCGTCAATATCGTCGCGAGATGCTATCCACAGTATTGTTAATCCGGTAATTTGAATTTATTGCGCCGTGAATAAATGGTGCACCCGCTATCGGGAAACGTATCGACACCGCACCCGTGCACTTAGTTCGCGCTTACCTTTACCATACTGGCACGTCGCTTTTCGGACGACCATTTCAACTAATATAAGAGTGACCTTTAACATTTACATAGTTTGGTAAATCTTAAATAATATAATATAAATAGATAACTGTAAGAATAAATCATATTAGTCTTGTTTCGTTATGTCAAATATATCTGTACAACACTAAATAATAAGACAAGGAAGTAGTGTATCTCGAGCATTCCTTGTAGGAGATGTGATTGTTTCTCCTTAACGGGCTAGCCGCTCTAATCGGGACATCCCCGGAGTCGGTTAGCTTTAAGTATTGGCGTTAATTAGACTCCCATTGCATTCTACTGTATCAAAGACATGAGCGACTCTCGAGGTCAGATCGCAGTTCCCTAACAAAATACAGGAAGTGTTCCATTATCTTAACTTACAAGCTAAAATTTTCACAAAGACGCACCAACGGTACTATGTTTTAGCGGACTGCGACCTGTCTCGAGGAGTGGACCGGCAATCAGGAATCATTATTTACGGACAGCTATTATCACCTCATGGCTTTTCTGGTTTATTATCGGCATTGCTCGTTATGTTGTCCTGAGACGGATAAATTATGCTATTAAGTTAGCAGATTGACAAAGTTATTTATGACAATAAGTGGATGCGAGCTCAGAGGTGACTATCAGAGGATTTTAGTAATAGTTTTAGGTCTAATAATAAAGTTTCAATATATGAAATAAAATTGATAGAAGATAACTATACGCTTACAATAATGGTTACAAAAATTTAAGCGTTCAATTCAATGAATTTCGTTTGCTAAATTAAAAGGCGACGAACTATACAACTAAGGGGTCCCCGGTCGTTACATATATGAACTATTTATATTATTATAACAGGGGAATTGAAAAAAGGGCGAGATCTATTCGATATCACAATATTTTTGTTGTTGTTGTTCTTTAATTATGGCGATCCGAGCGTGCCAGTTCAGCACTAATCACTTCGCCAATGTCACGTTGAATGGAAAACACACAAGGGAGAGTGACAATATTTTTGTCATTGCATATTGAACAAAAACATCTTTTATTATAAACATTCATTCAATGAGGTCGTCGTTTGTCGAATGCTGAACTCACAATAATCGCGAGTCCTGTCGGACCGAGGAACCTCAAACACTTTAAACTTAGTGTTAATAACATCAGTTGTCTATTCTTTTATCTTTGCTTATAAATAACGCTAACAACTTTTGTAGGATAATATTTTTTAAAACTTGACTTGTCTCGCCTGGCGTACGACAAAATGTTGTCACCAGCCACCGCACGCGTACTGTTCTATCTGATAAATACTGGTAAATAATTATTAAATATTATCGAATGTCAGATATGGTCGTTTAGGTGGCCGTTTCGTTATCTATGTTATTTGTTGTTAACAGTTCCGCGGGACGCCAGGCGTGTTATCGAGTTGAGTTATAGCAACAGAAGTTCTGGTGTTCAGGGCTGTCAAATGACTTTCAAAAAAGTCGAAGCGGTTACCAAGAGAGACGAGATTTGAATCATTATAAAGAAAATAATATACCTGGATAATAGTCAGATGATAAAAATTATATTTATGGTATATACACTTATTTAATTCTTGCACTGGCAACCCTGAAGGTGTTCTTCTCTGATTACAACCCTGTCACTAGATAAGGATGCTGCTGACTGCTCATCATGGACATAATATCCTCTGATATCATCTTTAAAAAATGCACTCTGTTAATGAGATATTTCTAAATTTTGAATATAAATGGTAAGTTATAGCTGCATACATTGTGGTTTTATATTAATAAATAGTTAACATTTTAAAAACAGTATTTATGTTGCTCATTTTGTATCTATCTAAAGTGAATATCAAAATATACATAAAAAAAATATTAATATGAATTAAATCAACATTTAAAAATGTTGCCATAAGATAAATACATAGATTTTAAATATTATATATGTATATACTTAAAAAATACAAATATATTATTGTATTTCAATGTTAATGTAATATAAAATATAATAAAGAAATCAAATAACCTCACAGTTGATAAGTGATAGAGGACATCGTACCGAAATAAATATTTTAGCGGACATGTTTACTCCAGAGCACCGTGAATTATGGCGCCAGATATAACGTTCCGCTGACATTGATGTAAAGTGACGAAACTTTCAGGTGGAAAGCTCTTATACTAAGTTACTTTATAAGAATTATCAAAGAACTTAAAGTAAAATTTTAATTACGAAAATATAATATGACTTAACGTATGTAAGTATATGGAATTTATAATTTATTCGTATGTAATGTCGGTACTTTTCTGCTTTTTCTTAACTAAAATCCTATAGCCTAGTCTACGCAAGTAAATTAACATGGGCTTATTGGCCGAAAGTCTGGATTACCTCTATTTTGCGTGCTTCCGATTAATGTGTCATGGCGTTTGACAGTCCAATGTATTTGCCATCTGAACCTTTCACTGAAATATGCATATATTTACATTTGTTAATGTAAAGCCACTTAATTTATGTGTTATATAGATAGTATTTTTATAAATATTGTTCAAATTATAGAAATACAAATTATACAAATATTATTCTTACGAAATTTTCATAATTGATTTTCAATTTCTTCCCTACTATAATCAAAGTACCTATTAATCAGTCTATTTTAATTCTAAATTACTTGAAGTTAAATATAAAGAGGCTGCATTAAAAATACAAGTTAGATAAAATCAGTATTAGAATAAACGAAGTTATATAAATTTCAATAGAACGCAATACTTGTTCTGTTTGATTTGTAATAGCGGGCAATATTCTTAGTAGGGTGTTATTAGCCACTTGCTAAAGTTGCCTGAGGCTTTACTAGGACTGAATTCATTTTCTTTTAGGAACAGAAAATTGTATTACTGTGACCAGCTCGCTATCTTAGCAAAAACACTTGCAAAATACAAGTTACTGAATTAGCTTTAGATAAGTATCGGTGCAAATGTATAGAGCACGTTTTACCGGAAAGCTATCAGTCATCTACTTGGGGGCTGATGGCGGCGCTAGTGACGGACCGGCTGTCATCAGTACAAAGTTATCTCTGCTGTAACGTCCGCGATATGGCACTTTTAGTGCAGCAACAAATGAAGCGGTTGCATTAAAACGTGTCCGGTGCATATCTAGCGTAATTAATAGCGGGAGATAAGTCCTGGAGAGCCGGAGATACCTCCGTAAGGTCGACGTAATCGAGGCTGTCGGGAGCGCCGCCACCCGCCAGTCCCGCCACCGGCGACCGCCGCCCGCTATATTAATAACAGTCAGTGCTATCGGTCTGCACCAAATGGGAAATTAAAAGGCTTTCATAGGATCTATTTATTTCATTAGACTGACTTGTGTTATTCGACCTAGTGGTAATACATCATATGAAATTGATAAACCAATAGCTATTGCTATCGTTTTTTGACAATATGAGATTTATTTTCATATGTAAATCTCAAAATTCAAATTTCATTAGCTTAATTAATATAGAGTATCTATTTTTACTATAGACTCTTAAAATATAAATAATATAGTATTATTTAGTAGAACATTTACATTGTATTAACTTTGTCACTAAGCAGTGTAATATAAGACCGGTGTTATAGTTACCACGTTGTTTTACAAATAATACAATATTGTAAGCTTGTATGACAAGATTACTGAATACATGGGCATAGCGACTCTAGTGCTTACGACACGACCGAAGCAGAATTTAGAGACAGTTACATTGTAAGATATTTCTCTGAGACCCATAAAAATTAATTCATGATTTCTATCAAAAAATGTAATAAAATATAATTTATTACGTTTGCATTGACATGAGAAGGAAAATTTCGTTTTTAATGCGACAAAAGAGAAAGAAAAATTTAACCCAGATGTTGAATATAATGGAGTTCTAGAATTTGCATAATATATGAGTTATGATATATTTCCGCCTTATAAATTTGTACGTCCGGCGTGGCGGAGTGGCAGATACCGTTGCAGTCTCGGGGCGGTGCTTAAAGAAGGTAATCGTGCAATTTGTGCCGTCATTGTTCTAAAGTAGCGTCGGCCGTATATCAGCGCGGTAGACGGGGCCAATTGATACAAACGAGCGCGTGTCACGTCTATATATAATATTAGGAATCACGGCGCGAGCCAGGATATATTAATTTCGAGTGCTTGTAGCATGATGTAGCGTATTGTTAAGGTATGCGCCGGTTAAACCGTGTCGGAGTCGGTTAGATAAGCTGCTTGCTTGCTATTCACTGTGGTTTCTCGGTTCTGGCGGAGAGTTTATTTATTTAATACACATAGTAAAACATAAAGTATAGAAAGTTTAGTAAGCTACCATTTTAGCAATATATCATTTTTTTTTAAATTAAGAGGTGGGCCAGTAGAGTTTCCTTAACAATAATAATATAGAACTACTAGATTTTCTGATGTTAGCGTGACTATTTTTGTCTCATTTTGCGGATAATAATATATCTAAAATAGAATATACACATCTCATTAACTGTATTCTTAGGTGCGCGGTAAGGCGAAGCAAAACCTATCTATATAAATATAGTGATTTATAACATTAAAATCAATTAAGATAAAATTATTTATTAGAAACAATATTCCTAAATCACACAAACACAACATCAACACAAACATCTTCATCGACGAGGCTGTCCGTGGATAACATATCTTCAGTTGTATTACTTTTATAGCTTGCGGTGGGCTCCCGCTCTTCTGAAATAAGATTAAATGATTTACGAATGAGGTCAGAGTGGCAGTGAGGTCGGCCAACTCCGCTTCGTGGCGTCAATCGCCACGCGCGCGGCACACGACGACACTTGCCGACATACGATAGCGATGCTTTACCAACTATACATATGTGCATGCGCACTAAAAAAAATTTTTTTTCATAAAGAGTTTAAATATACGTTAGTGATTACAGAAATAAACATTTCAGGAATGCTATATATAATAAATTCTATCGTAGAATTTTTACCAATTCAATTACAACTATACTGCCCTACACACTGAATAATTTTTAATATGCTGCTATTTTTTATTTTTATGATTCTATATCAAGTATGATAGTTTATTAAATTCTACCTTATATTATTTGTAGATTTAATATCAATTTGGCAAAAACGTTTCGTTTAAAATCTAATATTTATATAGGCAAAAATTTCAAATTAATTATATTTAATGTATTTAACAGTTTATTACAATATGTAAAGATAGATAAATCTAAAAAAATCTTAAAATAACTATGAACAATTCAAAAACACATAACGGGATTGTTTCATACTTTTATAGCTCGTTTCATTCCTAACTCAATTGAATAAACTGTGATAGGAACGCTGAGGCGCTCTGCAACTTGATTGCTCAAATTTCCTCTTCAACTATCACAAAGATATGGTGAATTTCTAATTGGATAAACGTGTCGTTTCCTATTTAAAGGCGACGGCGGCTGTAATGTTTCCATTTAAATATGACCTCCAATGGTGTGTTGAATTCTTCGTAAATAGTTAGTTTTAGGGGGCCTCACGGGGTCAGGTTATACAGGTGGTTGGGTATCCGCAGGCACGCGCGCCGTCATTCGGTATAATGGTGCATCAGATTCCGACGTCTCACATGCCGCTCATTGACTACGTATTCAATTTGATATTATTTCTATAGACTCCCGTAATAATATTTTGGGTTGTTCTTTAAGTATTGTTATCGTATAATAATTGAGTGCATTCTAATTTAAGCATTCATATTTTAAAAAATTTCGATGCCATGGTAGTCTTATGGGATTGATAATGTTTGAGTTATTATAAAATTTATGATAAGTGCGAGTTGAATTCGTGCGGAGAGGGTTCTGTACGTTTTAATAATAAATGAATAACATACGTTTCATATGTACAAAATCTACAGTGATTTTGTGAATGAAAAACAAAATCTTATATTTGTAATGTTCAAATATTTTTACCAATCGAATCTCACCGTTTTCTTGTGCCCCTGTGCAACATGTACAGATTTGATTCCTTTTACAGTTTCATATTGACCGATCGCATTGAGTCTAAAGCTGAGGTAGCATTGGATTCCTGTATCCAAAAATTAGGATAAAATGGTTAGAAATCAATAGTTTTTTTTTTATTTAGTATAATATTGTTGTACGTATAAATTCATAATGAAAAGAAACTACATGAGAAAAAAAATCTTACAAATTTGTTTTAATATTTTTATTTCATTTATAATTTCTAAGTCAAGATGGGTTTTTGACAAGGCTTCTCATAAATCACGAGGTGATGGGCGGGTGATAGCGCTTCCGTGCGCGCAGCATCAGTAGTGCCATACACACACGCACAACACATTACCCACACTTTTCTTAGAACTTAAATTTTATTCCTCTCTGATGATATTAATCATATGAGCTTAAGCCGAGGGACTCTATCATTAAAGTTAAAAGTGACCAAATCTGACATTTGATTAAGAATATTCAGCATTATTGGTTTCTTAATTGCGTATTTTTATAATAAATATGCTCAAATTACGTATCTCGAATGAAACGATATAGAGAGTAGCTTCTTCTTTTAACTAATCGAAATTTTGATCTTAGGCGTAACGGTATAGCTTATTTTGTTATACAGATTATAGGTGATTGAGTGAAACTTGTAATTTTAATTAGGTTTAAGGAAATTCAATATTTGTGTATGGTGTTATTGGTGGAATTTTAAATTTGAAGAAGATTGAAGCTTAATGTAACTTATTACAAGAAGATTATTGGTAAACTAATGATTTAATATTAGCTATAGAACGGTTTTTTATTTTCATTTCGAGTCACAATTATAACAATTTCAAAAATATGAATTACTTATACCCTTCCAAGTAATTAATTAAAGTTATTTATAAAAAAACATTATTATATTGGGGTTTTCAGTATTTATATTGTAAATTTTCGAAAATTTCTAGACAATGTCAATACTCGTAAGTTATAAACTAGCTAAAGATTTATAATTAAATATTTGAAACAACATGTCCACTAAACGCCAGAGCTTTATCTCGTATGAGATATATGGGGTAATAATAGAGACTTTACATTTTGTTTATCATTAATATCTTAAGTGGCGTTTGAATCGACACCATCCGCTAATTAAAAAACAAATTAAATGCCTCATGTAAGGTGCTATTAGATTTTACGAGCTTTGTTAGCTTATGCCTTATCAGTTGTCCTGGTATATATTTAATCAGTGAGGTTTACCTAACATACAAGATTTGGAAAGAATAGGTTCAATCTAATAAGAATAAAATCTGGCGTGTTGAGTGGTGGAACTTAACGCCATGCCAATATTTAATTTCCTTGAATGGGAACGAATCCACAACCCATGGCGTTTAGTCACACGCTTGTACCCATGACTGGCCTCTAAACACCAAGAAGTTATTAAATACTCTCTGTTATCAGAAAATATTTTTTATATTTATTTAAGCTTCATTCAAATACAGTTAATTATTTCTATAAAAAGCTTCGGTTCAATTTGTTCTTTAGAAGATTTAAAAGCATCAGGGAATAGCAAGGACCACCGGGTGAGCACTGAGAAGTGCTCGGTGCTTTACTTACGATTTATTGTTATAAAAATAATGTATCATCGGCGGCTTCACAATGGCCGTAACAAGCGCGCTCGCGTGTATTAACGTCTTGGACTGCGTACTTCAGTAATACTGTTCTTATCTTTTACCAATGTGTTACGAGTTTAACTATAATAGATATATCTATATTATTATAAATATCATCTATATTTTTTAGGTTTTGTTGATATTTAAGTTCTAGGTATTATAGTTAGACATTGTTTTATCCTTGTTATATTTAAATATCATGTAGCAACCATTCAACTATATAAAACTATTCAAAAATGTGTCAAAGCAAAGCGCCCCGTTGAGTTCCGTGGAAAGTCGGGTGCAGAGTGTCTTAACACTAAGCACCCCCTGCCTACCCCGCTATATGCGGGATACAGCGTGAAAATGAAAAAAAAATATAATAATTCAAGAATTTGGAGAAGTCGTAGATGTGAAAATATAAAAAGAACATTGGAAACTTCTGTTTCTGGTTTCTGGAATATTAAGTGATAATTTCTTGTAGGTTTATTGAAATTAACAGCTAACGAAGGTTATTCAGTTTATAGCTTGAAATTAACATTAAATGACACGCATAAAAGCTACAGTAGCTGAGATAACTTTAATAGATTAGTTAATTTAAGATTTCAAAACATATTTCGACATGTTTATATTTGTTACTATAAATACTAATTATTTTCCGATACTTCTATTTTATGAGGTATTTAATATTCATATTTCTAAATTGATTTATGTGCTGTTAAATTGCTTATAATTTCGAATCGCTTTGAGAATTAGAAATCTGATACCAAACTGCAATTAAATTCTATTAACAGTTATCGTGCAACGCGCAATCGAATGACAACGTTAGGTACGAGTACCTACGTTGCGTCGAATACCTGAAATATCTCTCATTCTTATTTGAAGGGGGCAGGATCGGAGATAAGTTATGAAGTTTTGTTATAATAATTACATATTGTTAATCGTTGGTAGGCTGGCAGAACTTATTAATTAGATACTCGTAGTACCGCGCGACATTATTATACTCGTATATTATATACATAACTTCAAGAAATTGTCTTTGATTACGAGTGTTTGCATATCTTTTTTACATTTTTCTTGTAAGAGACTTTTGAATATTGGTATTCTTATAAGATTCTTATCTTAAAGTTCCGCTCGTGTTTTCGTCCACGTGGAAGTAACGAAATATATATAAACAAACATATTATCGAATCTTTATTGCAGTAAAGTTCCTCTTGTATCATTCTATCTTCCATTGAAAATTATATTGAAATTATTTGCAAGTTTGCCAGACAGTAATTGGGAATCGTTTTTATTTAATAGAAAGTGCTATTATAAAAATAGATTATTTTGTTTTGGTTTCTATTTAATTATTTACAGATTTATTTATGCAATAACTACATTTCAACAAGCAAATAGTCATATAGACTTTACTAGTATGACGAATGGATATCGGAATGATGTAGGTACACGCTTATGCGAGTGTTCGTCGTCCCCGGCGATAATACAAGTGGTTAATCATGCTACCACGGCCGAGTTTGATTGCGAATGATAAATAGTTCTTATAAAATCCACCGTGAAGAGCAAGGTACGAAATAATGGTGAGAATAGGCTGCAGGCGAATTCTAAGTGCAATGTTGATATTCAATGCAAAAAACAATGAATTTCATTTTAGAGTTTTCAGAAAAAACTTACCAAACTATATATAGCTAGCATATCTTATAACATTTACCTATCGCAGGCAATTAATATACAAAATAAATAAATCGTATGTTCAATTGTAACATATAATTGCTTTTATAAAATTTTAAGTTAATATATACATGTTGGAACTATTTTATAACCGAGCTCGTGATCGGCCGGCTCCCTTGATGTCTTTAATTAATTGGAACACTACTGACCAGGCTCCGAGCTCCGAGTACACCGACTGCGTACTGATTTATAGTGGATCAAATGTTTCTGGAGTTATAAGAGGATAGTGTCATTAATATTATTAATTATCGTCGGCTGTCCACTATTGCATGCGGTTTCCACTATTGGACCTAACAAAAGCGGCTAATGAGAAATAGCTGAGCGACATCTACCTTACATTTGATATATTCAAGTTACTAATAATAAAGACAGAAGGGTCAAGAGCTATTGAGAGCAAAATGAGTACAATTTGCACGCCTGTCGTATTTCGGCCAAACACTATTACAAAATTAAAACGTACTTTCTATAGATTGCAAATCATTGGATGTACTTATATATTTAGATACTTATATTTATATTTCCTATATATGGAAGATTTTATGACACTAACATGAATAATAATACAATAAGGTTTCTAAGGTGATGTGTTTCTCGTATTTAAGATGGGCCTATATGGTTGCGTACCGTTATATAATGACCAGAGTGCATAATGGAATTTAAATAAAAAATGTTTTCTTTATATCAGCCTGGCATTGTTGTGTGACGGTAACGGTGGCCACACGCGCGCCGCGCCCGCCGCTTACTTTATATCGCACCCATTAAGCCGTTCTTTATATATCACGACCAAGAAAAGCTACGAAGCTTTGTTGTTGTTGCGTAAATTATTTCATATATATATAAAAAAGTAATTTTTAAACAATTATTTTAAAATTATACGTTTGAACAATAAGAGAATAATTACAACATTCAAGATACTACAAAAAATTTAAAATTCTCGTGAATATTCGTAATGTAATACAATACATGAAAGTTTTCGTATACTTAAAATAAAATATAACATAATATATTGTAATGTGCATACTTCATTTAGTTTTATTATACATTTTTGTATTTAAATAACGACCACAGTGACGATTATCGTTGACTGTAAAGTGGACTCGAGCTGTCCGACAACACGTTACGATATTTACTTTAGATCATTGTTCACTCTTTAATTTTATTTTGTTCGATAAGAGTAACTTCAGCTAACCTACTACTACAACGTATGAATCGTATCGTATCGTTCGTTTAGTTTTGTGCATTCATACTTAACAATGTTAAAAGATTCAATTGTTTTCTTTAAAGAAACATTTATCATTTATTTTATCGAATCATAAGTGCATTGTGCCGTGGCTAAGATTGTTTAACGGCCATAGGTGATCTAGGTCAATTGTCAGCTAAACTGGAAACACCATTATCTCGGCAACGTTACAGAAAATGATGTAATTTATAACCTATATGTACCTATCTATTGACAAGCAAATGCCATTGACCATCATTACCTCCTTTGTTCGGTGCTTTATATTAATTATAATCTGTATAATTCTTCTACTATATACAGCTTTGAAATGTCATATATTAAAATTTACATGTTTATTTCACATCAATTTGATCTTATATAAAACCTCGTCTTTCTTAAAAAGAAGCATATAATAAAAATAATAGATAAATATTTAACAAAAGGTATATAATTTTGGCGAATATTTTATATTTGAACGTTCATTAAAGTTATGTTAGTTACACTGTAATTTATATTTAAATGTTATTGTCAAGTCAAACAGTAATAAGTTTGTTACGAGCGGCGCTCTAGCGATGTCGAAAGCTAAAGCGGCGTGCTACTAAAACTCGCCCGTACTCTCGGGCCGCTATTACCCAATAAAATTAATTTCACTTAATAATCGATTACTGATTATTGGTTATAATCGATTGTCGATTATTGGTATAATCGTATAGTTTCGGTTCGTGATGGATGGCGGGATGGACCCCCCGCACAGCGCGCCGCACGCTTCGTTTGCGAACACGATCTGTCGGCAACCTATATAGTGTCAATCGGTTTTAATATGCTTATTACATTTTAATTTTAATTAACAATAATGAACATTTTACTTTTTTTTTTTCGATAAAAAGAATTAATTTATATCACCTGTTTCTTTGGCGTGGTCAAATTTGTGATAGAAATACTTTTTAGACGTTTGATCAATAATTTAGAGAGTCTTGGTGATATTTCTTTGTTTTTTCCCCCATAAATATGAAACACAAATCTAAAGAAAATAGTGATATAGTTTTTATGGGATAATGTGTCAGATAATATTATACTGCAGATATCGAAGGTACGCTAGGCTGAGATTTGCATTTGTGAAAAGTGTTCACAGTGTGTGTTTTTTGCTGGGCCTAAATGCTGGGATTATACTGCTTTTTGACAACCAGCTTACATCTCTTGTACTGATCACATTAATTCTTCAATTCTTAATATTTTGTTTTTGTGTTCAATAAAAAAAAAGTTAAAATCATGGAACCGGTAAATATATCTTATAAATTTAGTTTTCATATAATAATAAAATTTAGGTCTAACCACCGAGGACGCAAAAGACCGTGCAAAGTGGAGTAGGTTGAGTAAGAAGGCAGACCCTGGTAATAGCCGGGATTAATGCCAGGAAGAAGAAGAAGAAGAAGAATAAAATTTAGTTATCCATACTTTTCAGTCTACATTTTATTTTACATCTATCTGTGCTAAAATAAAAAAAAAAAACAAAATAAAAAAAACTGTTTAAATTAAGAACAACAATTAATCAATGTTTAATACTATTAGTAAAAATATAGAGAGAAGTAGCGATGTCCAGCTTGCTACGCGAGGCAGGGTTATCGACGGAGTAATAGCCAGTCTTGTAACCCATCCATAACGAATTTCTTATGCATCGATATTAATATGAGAACACGACAACCGTCTGCCTCTACAAATGAGCGGAGCCGCTCATCGGTTTATTTATGTGTACATCTCTTGAACTGCAATTAGGACAGCAACTACGAAATACCTAAAATAAAATAAATCAGCTTCACGCTGTATCCCGCACACAGCAGGGTAGTTAAGACATTTCGTTCCCTAGTTTCTGCCGAATTTTTCGAGGCATTTGGTGTTGAGTGGCGTAATTCAACGCTGGGCTTTTGCCTTGGTATCAGAGCAAAAATATTAACAAATATAATTAATTCCCTCCCTGCTATTTGCGGATTAGCCAATGTTCCAGCATTGTTCGTGAAAACTTTATTAGCCATGTTATGACAATTTACTAATAATAAAAAATTAGACCGTTAATTGTTCCTTATTTCCATTATCTTCATTCATCAAGGTATAATATAGACTACTAAGTAAGCATTCAGGGGCGAGTCCGACTCGCACTTGACTACTTTTATTTGTATATACTAAATATTACTAAAATAACTTTAAATATTTAGTATTTTGATATAGAAAATTATATTATTTTGTGTAAAATATTTCATTTAATTGGAGTCATTTGAATTAATAATTAAATTAATTTGACCCTTCGTTTGATCCCATAATGTACGGGAAGACGTATCGACCTCATTAAGACGCGAGACGCGCTCTTGAATGGACATTTTACTATACACATTTTTGTTTAGAATTTTTAATCTGGACATTTTTGCAGTCCCAATATTTTTTATCAGGTATATAATATTTATTTTCTCGTTTTGCACTTGTATAGTTATCACTTTGCACTTGTATTATTAGCATTGTATAGTTTCCCCAATCTGTAGGTATATTAATTAAATTATCAAGTAGCATTCATCGATAATAATATTATTTGTCAAGTTATAACAGAATCCAGACAAATTCCTTTTTTCTTGTAATATTTAGATGACAGACATAAACTATAAGACAGATTCAGTTTCACGATGGGACTGTTACATAGTAACGATTTAAATGTATCGTCACTTTCTCCAGATCATTATCTTGCTATTTAAAAGCGGTAAAATATTTTTTTAATGACCACCCTAAATGTACTTTATTAGACACGAGAAGCAGAGTTTCATTTCGAGAGATTTCTTTTTTAAATGATACAGATGAAAAAATGTGTATACATTTTATTTTATAGGCTTAAAATTTTTCATTTTTGTATTAAAATTAATGAAACGTAAACAAAACTTAGTTTATGACATTTATAAATTTGTACTTATTATCGTCATCTAAAGTCTATCGTTTAAAGTTATTTAGTTTTCAGTAATTTTGCTGATACATATTTATTTCCACTTATTGGAGACAATTAATATGTATGTATTTTTAATACCACTCAATTACTATTGAATCCATTTGTACAATATTCCTTTTTTGAAATATTGCTAATCAGATTGTACTAGTTAAATTATTTCTTGCCTACGGCGAGGTACATGCATTTAAATTCTTTTTAGTGTATTTAATGGCATCCCCAATGCGCTTATTAGACTAGACGTCCGTTTCATTTACAAAAAATAAATAATTACGCAGTAATATTCCGAGTTAACGATCTCCGTGATATATTTATTGCTTTAATGTCCATGCACGTACGACATTATATATTAATACGAACATATTTTTTTCGATAAATATTCATGAGAGATAGAGGCATTGCGATACATTACAAGGGCTATAAGTCAACTAAGCGCAGCACGGGCCGGTACTGGCGCCGCGCCGCTATATGCGCGTGCGCCGCTCGCTCTACATCATCTCCGTATACGTGCTCGTCTCGTCTAGTCGTCTCTCCGCATGTCGACACAGTGCGACTTCATATTTTTATGACGTTTTTACTCGTTTACACTGTCCACACGTAGTTACGGCTGTCACAATCGTGAAGTTATTGTTTTAGCGGTGTGTTCGTTGTTAATGTCATTACGACGGCGGTAGAGTATTTAAAATGTGTTTTTATTGCTTCCTAAGGTACATTTCAAAATTTTTAATTTTTTGATTGAGATTTTCGAATTTTTGGATGAAAATATGCAAGTTTCAAGTTCAAGTTCATTCCCGTAAATTCACGTAAATTGGTGGTACTTACATTACCTAAACTTGCGATGAAATACTTCACTAGATGAGAACAAACAAACATTATATTGATTACCTTTGAGTGGTCGGTGTGCACGTGGTCTAGTATTTATATGTAATTTACAATTGGTTTCTGCAGGTCAATTTAGGTCGGTTACTCGGTTGTCTGTTACTTAATCTTTTAAGATTCTCAAAGTTTTCGTTCCTTTTTGCAGTCATAAACTTGTACCACTGCGATACGACTGGCCTCAATTATTAATTCTGTTAGTAGCAATCATAAATATAATAAATTCAAGATGATATATACCTCTTTTATGAGCTTTGAACTTAAATACAATATTTAACCAAATTAATAGTTTGATAATTCTAAAAGATTTAACGTTACTATTGACGAGATTATCTTAGTCCTAGTAAATCTAAGTATAACTATTCTACCCACACGCATTCATTTGTTACGGTTGCACCTCTGCACAGCTACCGGAGACGGCATTAGCCTCTGCTGCTTCACGATTTATTGAATCTTTAAATCCAGCTAATATTATATATGCATAATATATGATTTATGTGATTAAGACAATTATAGAATTAAGCTGAGAACCGAAGCAGTCGGGTCGGATATCGATGGCGATAAAGCAATAAAAGTTACAGCGCGGCGTGCGGATGCCGTTCGCATAATTTGTATTGGTTTCAATATACACGTATCTATTTGCTTTTGAGATT